>VYXD01001866.1:347633-362052 GCA_013397195.1 Hylia prasina | reverse complement strand
TTTTTTTTTTTTGTTGTTTTTTTTTTTTTTTATAATTTTAAGAAAAGAAGGCACAAAATCTCAGCCAAGCTTCAAACCTAGTTCTGCTTGGGAGTTCCCAGTCTCCCAAAAAACCAGTGTGTCCATGTGGGAACCCAGCCCTCACCTCTCCCTCCTCTTCCTCAGAGGCTGTGCTTGCATTTGTTCTGCTCAGGTAGAAGGCCCTGCCCAAGGTTTGTGCACTGCTAGGGAAAGTAAAGCCGTGCCAGGACAAGGAAAGTGGGGATGAGGAAGAGTCTGTTGGCTTAAACAGACCCTTTTCCCAGTGTGAGAACTATGGAAAGTCACCTGTGACTCCCCACATTGCTTTTCCAAGAGCAGACCTGGGAGGGCTCTGGTGCTTTTTGAGGTGATCACTGCCTTTGCCTGTGCAAGGCTTGGTGTTATGCATGAGGGCTAAAACTCCTGTCCAGGCACGGCCTCTTTGAACCAGTGCTCTCTAGGAGAGGAAATCCCAGCCCTCAGTCCAGCCCTCCAAATGGCATCAGGTTCCTTCAGAGGTTTCAACTCTTGGCTTTGATTAAGGCTATTTAGTTGCAATAGAAAAAAGTAGAGGTGTCAGCCACAACCACCTGCCAGGCTGCAAGGAGATGGCAGGGCCACTGGCAGATGCCACCAATACCCAGTCCCAGGACGCTGAGGGAAATGGGGGAGGCAGAGATAGTGTGTGAGCTTCCATTAAGCCTCTGCTTTCTGAAGCAGGAAACGAATCCTGCCAACCTGTCTGTGCATGTGGGAGAGCAGGAAGGAAAACTCTGATGCCTCTCTGTGAAGGCTCCAAGCACAACATGTGCCCTGCCATGCTGCCCAGCCCTGCATAGCCTGATGAATAAAATCCACCATGCAAACATCAAAGCTGTGGGGTTTGAAGTCACTTGCCCTAAACCAGAGCAGCCCAGGGGCAACAGATGCCTCATGAACCTGCCTGGTGCTCCACCACACCACACCACACCACTCCTCTCTGCCTCCCGAATAACCCCAGCAACACCCCAAGAAAATGAAAAAAAGAGATCCAAGCCCTAGAGCAGCAGCAGCAGCAACAGCAGCAGCAGCAGCAGCGGTGCAGCCTTGCCCTGCACCGAGTGTCTCAGGGAAAGATGCTCAGATGGCTGCATCCTCCCCAGCTACAAACAGGGCTCTGGTGGCACTCCAACCTAGTGCAGGAGAAACACCCATCTGAGGATCTGCATGTGTCTGTGTGTGTGTGTGCCTCTGTGTGTCTGTGTGTGCTGAGGTGGGGCAAAGAACTGTAAAAAATAAAGACAAGTGCTTCCTGGTCCGCACCCTCACCCAACCACCCCCTTGCCTGGGCTGGTGGCTGTGCCTTCATCTGGCCCCTCCAGCCTGTCCCATGCCTCCCCACGCCCAGTCCCAGTGCACAGTACTCCCTAATCCAACAGCAGAGCCAGGGCCATGGGAAGCTGGGGCTGCTCAGCCTTCCCTGCCCCCACGCAGGTTGTCATCCTCTTGGAAACAAAACAGCAACAACAACGGAAAAAAATAATATATATATATATATATCTCCCGAACCTCCCTGAAAGACCCAAATGGATGGAATCAGTCCCCAACAAAACCAACAGGAAATAAAAGCAAAAGTTCCCCCCAGGGTCAGGCCCAAGTTGCACGTCCCAGCTGGGGCCCAGCAGCGCAGGAGCACATCCCGACCTCCCTGCTCCTCTGGCCTTGGCACATCCGTGGCGTCCATTGGCACGGGGAGCTCCAGCAGCTGGGGGGAAAGCGGCTCGGACGGGGCTGTCCCACCAGCTGGCAACAGCCTCGAGAGGGGCGGGCAGGTGGAGAGGTAAGTGTGTGACCCCCCACCACGGCTGCCTTTCAGGAAGGAGTAGGGTCTCTTCACCCCACCGGGGATGAGAGGCCCCTTGCTCAGCTCTCGGCCGCTAACACGGTCCTACACCAGGGAGCCAGCCCGGCTCTGGGCAGGCACCATGACGGGCACAGCCCCGATCCGCTCCAGCGTGGCCTGGCTGACGGCGTAGGAGCGGGTGTGCGGCAGCCGTGGCTTCCTGCTGACCGAGCCGTTGCTCCGGATCACCTCCTGAGGCGACGGCGCCGTGCTGGCCGTCACCACCAGTGTCTTAGGGGGAGCCGGGGACGGGTGGCCGCCGTTGGCATAGATGGGGCGGGCACTGGTGCTCCCTGAGCGGGAGAAGGGGGGCTGGTGAGCATCGTTGCTGTTGCTGAAGCGGGTGAAGGAGTCTGTGGCGTGGTTGGCTTTGGGGTCGTTCCAGTAGCGGCTGTTGTAGGTGTTGGAGGAGGTGAGGGTGTCATTCTCTGATGAGGACGCATCAGCATGGAACGTCTTTGCGGCAGAGGAGCACTTGGGTGGCAGGTCATCCTCCCTGGGAAAGGAGGAGGTGTGAGGGCACATGGAGGACACTGACCCACTTGTCCAACCCCGCCCCCACCCAACTGCCATATTGGGGTCAACACCACCCATTCAAGGAGAAGGACAGCACCACTGTGAATCAGCATTGCTCCTTGGCCCGTTTGCTCATCCCTCTCTGCGGGACCTGCCTGTGTTCTCCATGTGCCAAATTTGCCACTGAGGCAAATGACCCATGCTCATGTGTCTACATAAAAAGTCAGGCAGTGCCAGACTGTGATAGCTGTGACTGTAACCTCTGTGACTAGAGAATATCACAGCTGTATTTCCAGAGCTTTTCAGCTATCACTGTCTGGCATTATGGCTCAGAATTCCTACCACGTCACTCTCCTACAGAGCTAACAATGTGAAGTCCCATCTCTCTTGCTGGCAGAGGGGTTGGAATTAGATGATCTTTAAAGTCCCTTCCAACTCAAACCATTCTGTGATTCTATGAAGCCAAAGCTCTCATTAAAGGCAATACTGAAAACAAAATCTGTTGTTGCCATTCTTCATTTTCTCCCTCTATTTTCTGGACATATATCTGAACATCTTCCCCTGACCCCAGGGAACACACCCAAGAATTAACAAAAACAAGATTTCCGATTCCACTCCTGACAGCCACAGCTTTTGCTCGGAGGTCCCCCACCAGCAGCTTTTCCTCACCGTTACCTTATCTCATTGGGAATTTCCTCCTCTTCTTCTTCTTTGTGTTTATTTTTCCAGTAGAACAGTGCTACAGCCACCAACACAATGCAAACAACGAGCACAACAGCACCTGTGGCCACCGCTCCTGCAATCAGGCCGATACTCCGTGGGTGAGCTGTGGAGATGATTGAACAGAGCATGGAGAAAAAATCAGGGATGGTCTGTGGCCATCTGTAAGCACATGAAGCTGCCATGGCTTGGGAGGGGAGAAAGGCAATGTTCCCATTCCAGGGCATGATTATCTTCTGATAGAGAGGCATGTGGTGGCTCACAGCAAACATGGTTACACACCTTACTGTCACAAGACAGAAGCAGGTGGCCAAGCCTCCCCTGGCAAAATACTTACGTGCAATGACTTGCAGGTCCAGAAGGCAAGTGCTGGTTCCAATGGCATTTGAAGCCACACATTGGTAAAGACCTGAGGACACAGTGCTGATATTTCGGAGAGTGACAGTGCCCTGGACTTGGTCTAGTCAGAGAGAAAAGAAGGATTTAAATCCCTCCCCCGCTTGAGGGAAACCATGAAAAGGTAATGCCAGCAAATAGAGAATTTTGGTGTGAGACTATTAAGAGAGAAATAAATTAGGGAATAACCTTGAGACGGAAGCATTGTGCGTGCACATACACACACAGAGACAAGATTAGGCCTTAAGGAGCTTACACTAGATGTATCTCTTCTTATAGAGGAATTTCTGCAGATGAAAGCTTGGTGCTCTCAGTGTTGTGCAAGAACAGGGAAGAAAGAGATGAAAAATTACCTATACTCAGATCAACTTCTTGAGTTCAGTCTTGCTCTGCAGAACCCCTACTCTCCCATCCCTGGGCTCCCCATCTCCTGCTCTGCCAATATTCCTCATTCCTGAGTTATATGAAACTGAAAGCTGATATATTCTTAAAATACAGCAAGATAAAGGGCAAAATACAGCTATCAGTATTTGATCAGGACATCTAGGCTAAGAAAACTTATGGATGGGACTTGAGGCTGGGAAACACCAGTTTGATCAGAGCCCTGCTTCTCCATATGTCTGAAAAGCAGCTCTCGGAGTAATTTATTGGAGAACTGTGGCATCAGTGTGAAAAGCTGACCGTATTTTCCTGGGATGATTCTGCCTCTCTTATCCCAGTTTCCATATTAAGCTTTCATTTGGTTTAAAATGTAGGTGAGTTGGCAGCTGAAATTTCCAGCCACATGCCAACATCGAGCAATCACTCTCTCTCTTTTCCATTCAACCCAATACTTGTTTTTCAATGGGGAACATGTTTCTGTACAAAAAAAACCTATGAAAATTTAAGTGGCCTCTGGAGGCTACCCAGTCTACCGTGGGCTTTAGGAATCTTCATTCCAATAAAGGGACCATGCAAATGATGACACTCAATGAGCCATGCCACCTCTGGCAGCTCAGACAAGGGACAGCCCAGGCTGCCACCTGGGACATAAGAGGATAATCAACAGAATGAGCACCTTGTGTGGCAGTTGGGGGCAACTTGGGGACATTGTCCAGTTTCTCCCAGAGGTATGTAGGCCGGGGGATGCCTTCTTCCGAGCTGCAGGTCAGTGTGATATCGCTGCCCACGTCCAGGGACCCCTGGATTCTGCAAAGCGGGGCAGAAGGAGGAACTGCGAGAGAAGAGGGGAAGGTGATAGCAAAACAGGAAATGTGACCAAACAGTGGAATGCAGGCTCACTCTGGACATGTGCTGCTGGGGAAAGAAAGGGCAGTGGCATGAACTGTCAAGGGGACAAGAATGAGGCAGCAGACAAGAACTCATTATGGTTTGGGGGGTGACAATTCACACAAAGATTCCTGACCCACCATCCCATCAAGGTTACAGACTACTGCTGACTTTCACAGGACCCAGTTCTTTAGATCCCTCCCTTGAGAAAAAGGTTAATCTTTCTGTCTCTGAGACAGCAAGGATAGTGAAAGTTAACAGCGCCGCAGACAAAATTTACTGTGACTGGGTTTTTCTTTCATATCCCTATAATGGCATGCACTTTGGAGTATTTAGCATCAATGGGAGCATCCAGAACTAACTGCTTTCATGGAAAGGAAGCAAAGATATAAAGTCATTCTCTCTTCCCGTTGCTATGCACCAAACCCCTTACTTCAGCCCTCCAGGATGCCCTTGTACTTTATTCCTGCTTCTTTGCAACTCACCATATCACAATATCATCCATATCACAATACCATCACAAAAACTTTCTCTCCACCGTATTTTAAACTTCATTACACACTGCCTGCATATGAAGTCTATGTGCCCTACAAACCCCCACAGTACCCACAAGGCAGCCCATTCCTCACCACGGGATGTCTGCAGGCTGAAAGGCACATGGTACCTTATTGCTCATGATGCACTGTCACGCACAGAGGTCCCCTTGTCCCTGTTCCCCACCCCCCTTCCCCATAATACCAATAAACACACCCAGGACAGTAAGTCCAATGACTCCAATATTCCTGACGCCTCGGTCGGGCAGATTGTTGACCAAACACTGGTACGTGCCAGTATCCGATAGCTGAGTGTTGTTGATGAAGATGGAGGCACTGGTGGTTGGCATTGTCACAGCAAACCCCACTCGCCCATAGAACTGGGGTGCACCACCAAAGATCTGACCCCCTTGGTAGAGAATAACCTGGAAAAGAAAGGAAGGCTCATCACAACACTCTGCAGGAGCTGAGCAAGGAGGAAGAACATGCAAGCAAAACATGGCCTTCCAAAGCCAAAAGGGCCAGTTGCTAAAGGATCTCTGAATAACCAAACCTCAATATACATCCTAGCACAGGAAGTTTTTTCCAAAAGAGGAACACACTCTATAGCCCATTTTACATCAGTAAAAATGTTCATAAAGTTAACAGACCAGAAAGATACCCAAATATTCTGGTGTAGCTGGATTTGCAATGCCAGCCTCCTTCATGTGATAGCCATTACCTGTCTGGACAGGATCAATGTACAGAAGCAGAGGCTCTCTGCAGGTCAGTGAATACTTTGATGGAAAGCATCTGCCCACTGGACAGTATCATTTTGAGTCTCAGTCAGTAAGATCCTGCCATGATTTGACACTGCTTACTGAATATCTTTGGGATGAGCTGAATGACAGGCAGGGCAACCTTTGAACCTGCACAGCCTCTGCCAGTCAGACTGTACTCAGACCAAGTCCCTGAGGAGCAAATATTCTTCAGTGCAGGTTCTCACACTGAATACAAAATGTGATGAGGGCTGTGTGACCCAAGACAGATGTATTTCAGAGAAATGGCATTCTTCTGTTGTCAGAATGTGGGCAAAACACATGTGGCAAAAAACAGGCCAGCATATCTCAGTTTATGATTCTTGTGCCCACCATTATATATAATCTCATTTGCTAGTATTCATAAGAATGGACTTGCAAATCTACAGACAGTGAAAAAAACAAGAAGGGCAGTTAAAGAGGTGATGAGTCTATGAGAGGTTATGTGTTGGAGGATATTTTACACAGATTTCACAGGTTTAAAGCTGCAGCTACTCCCAGGCCCTCCAAATTCCATATCCAATGCACCAAAACATGGATTACATCTCCTGTGCTCTTTGAACACACAAACCACTAGAGGCCCAGGGCAGCAACACAGTATCACACACCTGCCCCAGCTGCACATCCAGCCAAGGACACAATGTGCATCTGTTAACAAAACACTGAAGAAAACAGATTCATGTAATATCCAAAGGGCATGTTCAGCTGTGAAGGGACAATGAAGTTCTGGAACAACAGTAGACTCAGCATTGCAGAGGGCCTACATCCAGAATGGTGTAAGGAACAGGAAAGCTCCAAGGAAATACGTGCTCCAGTAAGAAAAGACCTACCTGTTGAGGCTGGTTGGCGTTAGAAAGAGGAATGACCATCCAGATGACATTAAGGTTAGTGAGAGCAGCGTTAGTGGTGAAGGTGCAGGGCAACACTGCTGTCTGGCCTCGAGCAACCTGGATACTCCCTGAACTTACTGACACCTCCAGGGGACACACCAGACCTGGAAAGAGAAGGACACACAGTTCAAGCATTGTAGGAAAAGGACGCACAGTTCAAAGCACTGCAGGTGGCCCCAGAGAGATCACAACACAGTAACCCATTCCTACACAACTGTACCCTATTACATCAGGCTAAAAGGAATTATATTCCTTCCTCACAGATCACTAGGTCGTGCAGATCTTTTTTACAGACAGATGTAGATATGTGGTTGTTTTAAGTGAGGTCACTCTAGTTTCATAGCCTCTGAGAACAGCTGGGATTTTTTTGGCAACAGGCAAAGAGCCATAAGAACACACCAAGCTGTGTCTAAGAGAATGAGATATGTTTTCAAACCCAACAATCGACCCAGCATCAGGGAAAGAGAAAAAGAAACTGGAATACTGACCAAGAAACACAATTCTCCTCGCACTTCTATGCCTCATAAAGTACAAAGTATTTTAACAATATTTTTAATTTAAAGGGTTAAAAGTCAAAATATTTTCCAGTCCAGGCATTTCTATTTAGCTGATGAAAAATTACTATTGCTAATGGAGGATCTGGTCAAATCTAGTTTATTTTCCAAAATGTCCACCATTCACTTCTTTGCAGTCCACACAGACTGGACAAAGAAGAAAGCCTGATAAGCCCCAGCTTCCAGTACAGCAGCTCAAGGCTGCCATTTTAAGACTGCAAGTTACACAGGGAAATATCTCTGTTCCTACCACCAAAATCTTCTTGAATGAATCTAACCAAGGGGTCTCCATCACCACTTTGAGTAGCACTAAAATGCTTTAAACCATTTTTCTCCACAAAATCAAAATAATGACTACAAAAAGCTATGTCTTTATATGACAGCTCACCATTTTCTTGTTCAAACCATGCGGGAGGGTACTGGAGAAGAAGGCAAGGAGTTTTCAAGCTCCAAGGAAACAGAAAATACTGCTAACATCCATGTGCTGTCTGCAGACCACCCTATTCCCTTGCTGAATCCAGGAAGGGCTGCCTGCAAAGTTTCTATTTTCTGCCAAGAGACAGTGGTTTGCTGAAGGTGACATGCTCCATGAGAATGGTTTTCCATCTGAACTACCAAGAAATTGAAGACGCCAATGTCAGAGGAAAAGGTGAGTGTCTCCCACATGCTTGTTGGCTGAGATCCTTCCCAGATTGCCTAATGTAGAAATGTGGCACCAGAGCCTGAAGTGCTGAGCGTCAGGTGCTACAAATCTGAAGATTCTCGCACCTGAACAGCCTTCCATGTGTTCTGGTGTTTGAACTGACTGCTCCACAGTTGCAGTACTCCAGGACTCTGCAAATTCTCAGCTACCTCTTCCAAACTTCCATTCCTTCCTCCCCATCTCCTACCCCTAAAGCCCCAAGTAGTTCCGGGGTGCTCAGAAATACTTCAGAACAGAGTCAGACAAAATTTCACTGTAACCTCTTCAAGGGAAGTTCAAAAGTTTCTTACTTTGTGGGAAAAAAAGCACCCTGAGTCTGACTTTCCCCACTGTCTTGGGACATATTTAAAAAATATGGAACATTTTGGAACTCCTAGGTAAACAGCTAATCTCCAGTGCTAACATCTCAGAGAATTAGGCGGCTGGATGAGAAACAGCTGGTGAAAGCTTAATCCATCAATCCCCTATGCAAGTCTGTCAGTAGCAAGCAGAAGTAAATAACGTGAAGAGCCAGTAAAAAGCATCACCTTTATCACAAGGCATCTGCCTTCCAGCTGTGTCTGTGGGCAACAGGCTGGGAATGGATTTGGACTTCTCATTTTCTTATGGCTGGCCAGGCAGTGGCAGTAGCCCAAAGCCCAGGAAGTGATCCATGTCAACTTTGGAGATCTCTCTTGCTGAATGTGACTCAGACAAGGAATTGCCTTTTCTGCAGGTTGAAATTTGAAGGCTATCTTACCATGACTGCACATCCAGTCTAGTATCATCCATGTGCTAACCAGTGTGCAGGGAGTCACAATGATTTGAACATCTATTGGATTGCCCTGTCTCTCCAACATGGTTACGTTCAGCATAGATTTCATGAGATCCTCTTCATGAGAGGAAAAGAAACTACTCATCCAATTTGGAACAGCAGTATGTGTTTTTCAGCCTCATTCCTTACCCCTTCCACTTTCTGTTCCATGAAAAACCCACACATTCAAATTCTTGTCATTAAAAAAAAGTAATACTTAAGTGTGAGTGTTCCAATTTACTGGAAAAGTTAGACTTTGCAGTTTGCTTTGCAGGATTAGTTACATCAATCAGTCATCAAGATGATGAGATTTTCATGTCTAATCACCCTCTTCCTACTCCTAATATTTATTATTAGTTGATTGTAAACATCCTGCAGAATAATAAAAACACTAAAATAGAACATGCATAATTTATTCACTGTAAAAATAATTTTTGCTTCATTTGAGAACTTCCCAATGTATTCATAAGCAATTTTAAAAATGAAAGAAAGCACATACTCCCTTTTCCCTGCTAGTAACCCCACTCTTATCCTGCAACACCCCACAGCCCACATTATCTCCTTTTCCTTTCAAGGCACCACAGCATCCCTTTTAATTTGAATGCCTTGGAGCAGGGAAGCACTAAGGACAAGATGAGGTCTCTGTTCATTTCTCCTGTCAAGAGGAGGTGCTTTGAACCTGGCCTGCAAGATGAGCACCCCCACACACACCACACTGTCCCATCTCTGCCTTGTCACACCACCAGGCAAGCCAGGTCCTCAGGCTTGCCTTTACCTCACTCAGCCCAGGGCATGCCAGCTGCTCTTTTGCCCTTTTGCCCTTTTTTGGCTCTTTTGGCATACAAGGAAGGTGCCAATTAAAGACTCATTTTGTTAAGCTGAGTGGCACCTGCAGGGCTGCAGCTGGGGAAAACACACACTGCCATTTCTGACAAGGAAGCTTAAACAAGGCAAGAGGAAATGTAGGCAAAGTCCTCTTCCAGCACCATGAACTGGGAGGTAGGGTGGTGTGTTAGCACAGCACTGGGCAGGCAGTACTGTAACATGATTCCTTTCCCAGTGAGACAGCTGAAAGAGCAAAGGCCAAACCCTCTTCAGAAGCTGCACCATCTCAAGACTATTAGAAGATGTGACGCATTTACTCATGCACTTGTCCACCTATGCAAGTATTTTTGTGACTGCATTCTTCCACACCAACACTTATGGCCCAAAACACAGATGGATGCACACAAAGTTACATATATTTAAAAACATGTATGCCCAGGAAGACAACTACTAGGAAAACTCAACCAAATTTTTTGTGTCTAAACAGTTCAAGATTAGGCATTGCAAAAATGTGGGTTTGTATTAATGCAAGAAGAGGGAGGCAGAGGAGAGAGGGAAAAAGAGATTTCAAATTTAGCATATCTACTGGGATAAGGATTTTTCAATGCAGCCTAAGGAATGAGGACTTGAATTCCCTTGAGTAGATATAAATGCAAATATAGATATATGCACACACATACAGCCTACTAAGTCAAATTACACAGCAGAGGTCAGAAAAATCAAGCAAAGGATGTTGTAAGAAGTCTCCTTCTGCAAAGTTATACAATCCAGGTATTTTCTAAGCATGCAGAAGTTTAATGACTTCAGAGAGACAAAGAATCGATCACCACCAAATCATCTCTCAGAATTGGATTACAATGGCCATTACACCCTCTCTTGTGACTGCAGTCTCCTCCTTACTTAGTAATTAAGCAACCCTGTAAGCAGCATGCCCAGAGGATGAGCAGGGTACACCACTGTCAGCAGAAAGAGGAATGGGCCCGTCCTGTACATAGGACACTTTGATCTTAGCTTGATTCAGCAAACGGCGTTCTCCTTTGATCCTGAGGCAGCAAGCTCCCATCTCTAATTGGAACGGATGCTCCATTTTTCTGCCCCCTATCAGCAAACCAGTCAGCAGAAGAGTGTTTTGGCTGCAGAGGCTCTTTCAGAATTTCTTCACATTTTCAGGATCAAGTAATTATTCTGGCAACAGAAGTGATTTCATTTTTGATGGCTTGCTGCTGCTGCTTTTCCAAGTAGCACCTCAGCTCCCTCCCTGGTGTCCATGGAGGAGTCTGTATAGGTAGTTTATACATCATGACACAAGCACATAGGACACAGTCCCACCAGTCCCACCACACACATTGCCCTCCCTTAGTGGGTGTAATGAGGAGTCAGATGCTGCCACATTTTTTAGCTGCCCTAGAGGGATTGCAAGCTTCACAGAACCTTCAGAACCTACCAGATACAGTGAAGCTGAAAGACATGGGCAAATCTTAGCATTTTGACTCATTCTAAGTTGGTAAAAAAATGTTCCCAACACCACATGTTCACTGCCACACCTTTCTGCCAGAGACCACCAGCAGAATCAGCAGCTTTTGGTACTTTGCTAGCAGCAAACTCTTGATACCCAAAGGTAGAGACCAGGGTACAGGTTCACTCTGCAGCGCTGACAGACCAGGGAAGCAAATGACCAGGGGAGGAAGGAGGGAAGAAGGTGTGAAAGGGATGAAAGAAACCTTTAGCAGTGTGCATTCTGCATCTCCAGAGCTCAAGGGAAAATGTGCAGGAATGTGTGTCGCTGTGGGGAAAATGAGAATAAAGGTTCCAGCTGATTCAGCTTGCATCTGAAACCCAGGGAATGGCTGGAATGGCTCCCGCCTGTCCCAGCGCAATTAGCAATCCTGTTGCCACATGCTGGGGAAGATACCTTTGGCAGTATGACATTTTGGGTCCCTTGTTAGAGAGGCAAAGATGAGGTCACACAGAAGTTTCAAGAACAGGGTAGCAACACAGTGTTCCATCTGGCAACCGCAGGCAACCAAGGGAGAAACTGCAGAGCAGACTTTTTCCTGAGATAAAAGGAAAATACAAGTTGCTGTGCCTTTTGCCTGCCTCACATCTCTGAGTCTGGGACCAAAGCTCTCCCCTGTGCCAAAGAAGAGAAACGTCTCTCACCCTGAATGAGCTGAGGTACACTGCCAACCCGACACACTGAGCAGCGGCAAAACCTACAACCCAGGAAGGAGTGACTCACAGCAGGAGGAGATGGGAACAGATGCAGGCAGTACATCTGCAACAGGACCTGCCTCTGCAGCAAATAGTCAAAAGCCTCTGAAGGAGCCTGGCTTGCAGTTGCAAACATAGAAAACATTGAAGTTATCCAGCATGATATGACAGCATCCAATGTGGCTGCTCAACAAGATGCTTGAATACTTCTCTTGTCCATTCTCACCAGAGACTGTGTATCCTGCTTCATCCTGGATGGGGTACACTTGCCAGTTCAGAGTCTACCTAACCAAACACAGTATTCACTCAGCCTAGTGTCAGAGGCAGCTTGCAGTAGTCTCCACCCTGCTTGGGGAACCAACATCACCAAGCACTGCAATGGAGCACAGATCTGAATTTATGCCCAGATAGACTATTTCCAGTTCACTAAGAAAATTCTACCATGGAAAAATTTACAGGCTTCAAAGTCGTTCTGCAGGGCAGGCATCTGGGACAGATTCACACTGTTCATAGTAGACTGCATCCTGGGTCCAAGGTGCCCTAGCACAAATTTTCCTGGGAAGGATAGTTGGTAGAAACCTCCTTGGAACAATAATAGTGGGAGTAATGGAGTGAGTAAGGAACGGCTCCAGCAGGCAATAGCCTGCCTACCTACCAGCTCACAGCAAGAAGGTGAAGTTTGCTCCAGATATTTGTAGGGGGATTGCTTCTGTGCCCCAGTTTGAGAGCACATGTTATACAAGTGGCTGACAGGTCTGGCAATGGGATAGTAGTAACCTGTGTGGGACAATGGAACACTGTATAAGGCAAAATAATTTCCAACACTTTCCTTCCTATCTTTGCTGTCTCTGCAGGACCGACTGAAACAAACAGCAGGAAAACAATTCCATCTAGCAGGGTTTAGAGCAAGGTCTCTGTAACAAAGGTATTAAAACTATACTAATGCTAATTTTTCCTCTGAGGTGTTTCTAGTGTTAGTATTCCTGTTAAACACAGGTCAATAGGCACCTTTTTCCCTGGAGAAACCATCAGACACAGCTGGTGATGCCAAGTGATCCCCCCAGCACAGAGCCTCCCAGGTGTCTTGGGTTATGGAACCAAAAATGTGTATTCTATTTTCATCTGCTGAAAGCAGTTGAGGAAATGTTTTTTCTTTATCTCTTGTAACTCTGGGGGAAGGGGGGTGGATGCCTTCTGATAATGGTTCAGCTATTAAAACTGGGTGGGGTATTGTTTCTTATCTCTTTCACCACCCATCCTCCCTCCAGGGGGATATTTTCTGCTAATGGGCCATTAAGGCTCCCCAATGACATGACACATTTACATCATCCCATTGTGAGATGCTCCACCCAGTGGTGGGAGGCTCAGTGTTCCTACCCAGATGAAAACTGAGACTCAGAACACCAGGCATCCTGTTTTCCACTGGATTCCAGAGAATCAGACCCATCTCACCACCACTGGACTTTTTTTTCAACAGGATCATCTCTACTCCAACAGAACTACATCTGTTTCTCCAGGAGGACTGCTTCCAAACACCCTGACCAACAGGGTGTCAGGTCGTGTCCCTGACTCTGTCAGGATTTCTAGGATTGTTTGTTTGTTTGTTTGCTTGGTGTTTTGTACTACTACATTTGTATTTTTAATATTCCTAGTAAAAGAACTCTTATTCCTCTTCCTAAATCTTTGCCTGAAAGCCCTTAATTGCAAAATTATAATGATTTGGAGGGAGGGAGAGTTACATACTCCATTCCAAGGAAACTTTCCCTGGTGGACACCTGTCTTCCAAACCAAGACACCAGGTGAAAAGATCCATTTTACTCTAGTTAAAGTAATCTCAGGATTGCTGCCCAACCTGTAGGATACACAGGCTAGCAGACACGAACCCAGGGAGAAAACATAGTGTCAGGGTCTTGAAGTTGAGCCCTGCAGTGTTTCTAGAAGAGTTCTAAGAACTAGCTAGTTCCAAGAACTAGCCTAGCTGTGAGGGACACTGGCTACCTCTGAAATTGTGCTGATCACACTGACCCTTCTTCCTTACCATTTATAACCACATCTGAACTAGACAGAAAATTAACAGGGGAAAATTCCTGCTGATTCACTCCACTCTGGCCTCAGCTGCTGACCCGTGAGCAGCAGTCACTACCACCCCTGCCATCTTCTCTTTTGGAAATAGGTCTTTCTCTGCAGGCCAGCTGGAGAAGGATTTCAAACAACTCAAACATCCAAACATTTGGGATGACATAGAGCATATGTCCCTGTGCTGGCCTCCCCAACCTGCAGCTGTAGACAGGATAAAAAATGGACTTTAT
>VYXD01001866.1:189100-347575 GCA_013397195.1 Hylia prasina | reverse complement strand
AAAAAAAGGCAGGAAAGCTTTCAGCTCCACATACTTCCAGAATGGTGTCAGTTCTCTTCCATGTCCTTGTCAGAGGAGCTGGATTAGCTCTTGCAGAGGTAGGAAAGGGGCTCTCATGACATACTGAGGAATTTGATTCCTTCCCCGTTTCTGGCACAGACTCCCTGGATCCTGCTGAACAAGCCAGACAGCTTCAGGTATCTTCAGAGGTCCCCATTAGTGTGAGATCCTCATGTGCTCAGGTTTAGACCTCAAGAGTTTGATTTGCTGAACTGCTGAGCACTCAAACCTGCTAGGGAAATTGAGAGGGGCTGTGCTCTCCAGGTAGCAGAGTTCATGTGATGTTAACCTGCCTGAGAACCTGGAAGTTTTTGAACAGTGAGATGAATATAGTGTTAGAGCAGCTTGCTGGCATGTGCTAAGTGGAAACAAGAACCCAAATCTGGTTTATACAGATGCAGCATCATGGGGCCAATGACTCAAATGGTCCTTCTCTTATGTGCTTCTATCAAGCTTTGCTGCCTTTGCAGCTCCAGCAAGCTGGGATGGATGCCTTGCATCTATCTCTGCTGCCTTGAATGCAATATATGTGCAAGTTAGAGGCAGAAAAACAACTGCATTGTATTAGAGCATTATACAAATACAAAGGAACACTGATAGGAACAAAAATAGCGTCTACAATGACATTAGCTAGGATAAAACTAATCAATGGCTGTGCTCTGGGCAGGCATTAATCCCCTTTCCATGGTATAGTGTTGCACTGTTAGTACATTATGGGAAGTTTAACACTTCCCTCCAATGCATGCGGCGCTGGCTGGAAACAGAAACTGCTGCGATCTGAGCTGGCAGTCCTTGAATTCACAGCATTTGCAGAGGACTCAAGGAGCAGCTGCACTTCAGAGGCTGGGTTTTTTTTTTTGCTGTAGCAGATGAGCAAGGCCAGAGGGGACTCAGGGAGGAACAGGAACTGAAGAGCTCACTCATTTCTCCCCTAAAATGAGAATGGAGGGGTGGGTAAGGCTAATTCAGCCCACTCTATGTGACCATTTGGTGTCAATTTTGTCCATCCCTGGCTGTGCTTAGAATCAGAGTCATCAATGACTCATACTCTGGGACTCAGGTGGGCAAATCAGGAGCAGGCAGTCTGTCTACAGAAGATGTACCCAAAGTACAAAGAGTGGCATGTCCTTGCAACAGGATGCCAGTCATTTCCTTCTCTCCTCAGGTCATTCAGAGATGCCCGAAACACTATTTTCCAGATAGCAGGCAGAGATAAGGAGGAAAGCAAAAGTTAAACTGGGCACAGAAAGTCTTTTACAAAACTAAGACTGGAAAACACAGCTCCTTTTCCTTCACCCCCCTACTCCTCTGATAGATCAGCTCTGGGGAACTCTGCTGCTGACTTAAGATGTTGTCATCCTCTGCTGTTTGCCTTGTTGCTCAGCACAAGGTTATTGTCCCAAAAACAGTGAAAGCCAAAAAGAAGCAGTGCCTGTACCTCACAGCTAGGCATTAAGCAGCATAACCTGCTGAGGAAGGTGTGGGGACATTCTAAGTTCCTTTGCTGTGAGAGGGGAAAGTTGCATTGCAGACACACTGTCCTGTTCTGCTCACTGCTACAGTAGAGGCATCATCCTACAGTAATGGATGTCTAGGGATGGGAACATTTTAAATGACCACAGTTACTTTAGCTAAAGTGACTTGAGGATGAAAGCTTATCAAACGTTCGTATAAGTACATTTAAGGTAAGAAGCTCAGCTTGAGTTTTCAAAAAGCCTGGAGCAGCAGCTCTGAACTGCAGACTTACCCATTCATCTAGCTGGGATGCCAACATAAACCTCCCACATCCCTCCTCTTAATTATCTTACTGCTTGCCACAGCACACCAGAAATGAAAATTCACCTTTTACACAAAGATTGGTATCTACGTTTCCTGAAAGAAGGAAAAGGCACAGAGCTGACTGGGAGCAGTGAAGGTACACATTGGCTTAATTTTCCTGAAGCAGGTTGCAAAACCTCACTGAAGCCAGCTCTTAACATTTGGGAAGCTCCACCATGGCCAGCTCTTGTCTCTGAAAGCATCCTCAAGCATCCCTGTGGGTATGTGTAACCACGCCTGCGCCCATGCACGAGAAGTACAGGTTGAGGCTGCATGGGATGAATTGAGAGCTGCATGTAACATGCTTACCCCAGAGTGGGCATCTAATTAGAGCTCTTCCCAGGATCTAAAGCAAAAATAGGCTCCTGCCCTCCCTGATCCCGTTTCTTTGCTAGTATTCTCCCAGCACAGCCCAGTCAGCAGAGATGTGTCACACTGCGGATCTGTGCCAAGTGCTGGCAACAGCACGTGACATTGCTGACACAGCAAAGTTGTCCCCTTGGGGAGAAGGTATCCACTGGTGCCTCTACAAGAGAGATGTACCTGCTCCCAAGACTGGGGGACAGAGAGTCAGGGTTAGGAAGCTGAAATTAAAACAGGTCGGCAAAGCTTTACTAAGACACTCACTTCTATTTTCTGTTTGCCGAGACATAAAAAATACATTAACAGCCCAGCAGCTTTGTAAATGATTTATGGTCAAAAGAATAAATTTCTTCCCTCTCCCCAGGCTAAAAAAAAAAAAAAAAAGAAAAAAGATTGCAACAGTGATAAACTGCTTAATAAGGGAAAACAACTCAAGGTTTAAATATATTCAATGGTATATTGAGTGGGAAGGACAGAGCCCATAAGGAATAAGATTAAAATCCAGTGAGGGGAGTTGGCACAGGGGAAGGCAGGATGAATGGGTGGGCAGGCTGGAATACACAACTTGTGTGGTGGAGAAAGGCAGCAGCATGGAGTGCAGCTGCCAGACCGCCATCCTTAGGTCACACTCCATGCAAATATCCCAGCCCATGGTTCAACCAACTGCTTTTACCCAAAGCATCAAGAGCTATGTTCATCCTCCTCCAAAAGGAGGAAGAGCAGAGGGTGATGAACGAAAAAGGTGCAGGGCTTGCCCTATTTAAACACAGGCTGGGTGAAGATCCAGGGACTTGCTGGATGCTGCATCTTGTTTCCCTCCCTGCAGACACCACTGACATCATCTGGGAGTCCTCAAGGAAGTTCCCTACAAGGGGGGGTTAAGCTGGGCCAGAAGTAGTTCAGGTTGGAGAGGGGATGAGGACAGCTTCAGGAAGGAGGGCTTCAGGGAGAGGACTGTGGGGCTGCAGTAGTAGAATGGGAGCTGGGATAGGGGTTTAGGAAGTTCAGGGGACCATGGGCAGTGGAGTTTGGGGATAGGAAATAACTTCCAAGAAATGGCTTCACTTCTCCAAGCCAAATGCAGGGGAGCTCCTCCAAAAGCTTCTTGGGGCCACCTCACCTCTCTTCCCCTGTTACTGGGATAATCCAGCACCATCATCACCCCATGGTTGCTTATTTGGCTTTTGGTGGATTATGGTGGGCTCACCCCTTAACAAAGGGGTGCCTAAGACACAAAATAACACAATTAAATATGTTAAAATATTTAAATAATATAATCTAAAATATTTAAATAAATTAAAATAAAAGCAAACCCCAAGGAATCAATCTCCCAAGCCCTTTCTGAGAAGTGAAGCTTTCATTAATAGACTGATCCCATTTTCCTTGAGGATGGGAGGGACTGTCACCAGGAGAAGTATCAGATTCTTAAAGGATCTGGTCCAGCAACTAATAAGTTTTGGCTGAGGCAATGCCAACAAGTTGGCTATCTGCTTTCCACACCCATTTTGTGTCTTGCATATGAGATGTTCCCATCCTGTGGAGTGCACAGGCTTTGCAAGTGGAGCAAAATTTGGCCAATGTTTGTTATTCACCACACCTTTGAGCTCCCTTAAAAATTTTCCTGCTCTGTGACCTGACTTGAGTCCTGCTTCACCAAAGCTGCCGGCAGGAGCCCACCTGGAGCCAGGGCTGCTCAGCCAGACACTGATGCCTGGGTCCATTTGATATGTCCTAGAAATTCCACTAAAGGCAGGTAAGTCAGTGGAAATATTTAAAGTGGAGATATTTAAAAATATATGTTTAAAAATTAGGCACATGTTTAAGTAATTTGCCAAACTGGAGTTTAAATAAAAACTCCTGTAGCTTGTTCATAGGAGAGAGAGCCTTTAAGGCTTAAGAATGTAGAAAATCACCATGAAATTTCCCTGTCTCTAAATAAGACTGATTAAAGCAAAGTCTCTCAAAGCAGTTGGATTGAAACTAGTTTATATTCAAAGATATCAGACTTCCATATCTTAAACTTCATTAATCCCAAACTACTTTGGATTTAAAAGTATTAAAAACAAGCAAACAGAAAGGAAAAAAAAAAAGGGAGGCTCTTTTTCATTTAAATTAGAAAGAAAGGAAAACCCAAATTTGTCTTTTGCTCTGGCAAATGTCAGGTCAGTAATTGAATGTTTTAGATTATGAGTTGAGCTGTCTAGAAGAAGTTATAAAAGGACAATTGTCCACTGGGAAAAGAAGAGTTTTCATTAAAATCAAAATAGGTTGTAAGACTATCAACTTTGATGACATTTTCAGTGAGTGAAGACAAAATGAATTGCTTTGACTTCCCCATTTAATTATGGCAATATTGGCACAGTTCAGTTCAATAAGGTAAGAACACTTTATTTCAATCCATTTAAACTTTTGCCATATATTTAGATATTACATAAATTCTGCCTTTGCATAATTTTATGCAGTTCCAGTGCAGTGAATACACACACGCATACTTAACATGCTGTGGCCTTTCAACATCATATGAATAGTCTCTTTTCCCAGTGGAAATTTACCCTGATTTTTGGTCCTTCATTGCAAGGCCTGATCTCACACTATGATGTGAAATGAAACAGAGAGGGTGCCTTAGGACTTCCCTGTAATAAATGTCCAGTTTGTTACCTGCTTTAGCTACAAGCAGCTCCATGACAATCTTCTCATGGGAACACCGGGAGTGCTGGAGCTGTAGATGTTTCCATGTGAAGTTTGCTCCCCGTGTGGCTCAAGGGGAGAGTGTCAGGCACAGAGACTTCCACACAAAAGCCACAGCACTTAGCAGTCCTTTCCCAGAAGGAGAGTCACTCCATGCTCCTGCCCTCTGGAAGTGCAATCTTTCCAACCTGCCTACCCCAAAACCCAAAGCTCTGGCACAAGTGTTGCTGACTATAGATCAGTTCCCGACGCTCCAGTCATTTGAGTTAATCATTCCCACATTGTATGCTGGAAGCAGGACCAACAGATGAAATGTACACAGCCAGGTTAATACAAATCTGCTGTCTGTCTTCTGTGTGTCCTTTGGGCATGTGCCAGCACAGGGTGCAAAGAGAAACACATCCCAGAGCTGAGAGGCTCTCCCTGCTCATCGTGCACCCAGAGCTGGAGCATCTGCAGCTCTAAGCATCCAAGCCAAGATCACTGAGCCTGATTTTTCCCAAATGCTATGCACTTTCCCATCCCGCCAGTGCCAGCCCCCCAGCACTCCTGCTGTGTACACAGCATCATGCTGAAAAACTCAAATGCACAAAGTTGTGCTAGTAGCTGTAAAATATGCCAGGAAGGAATGCAGAGTCTCCATTTTGCAGTGAGGAAAACCAAGATGGAGTGAGGATATAACTCACCCAAACACCATGCAGCAGGTCAATGGCGAGACAGGAACAGGACTTTAGAACCTGATTCATGGGCCTTGCTCTGCCTATTAATCACTCTCTCCACCACTGTACCAAGTATTAGTATTGATTTCAAATTAACACACACACACATCTTATCAAGGAGAAAAAAGTGTAACCAAGGAATTTCACTATGTTCAGCTCCACTGGAGGCCAACATGATTCTAAGAGCAAACATTTTCTGCAAGCAGCCCTGGCCCAAAGCATTCCAGGCTGGGAGGCACAAAGCAGGCACCCTCAAGGAACTATCAAATGCTTATAGAATGTTCCAAACCTCCTGAGCGGCTTCTCAAAACACACAGAGTATAATCATAACATGCTTGAAATGCAGAAAGGAGACTGCAAATGGAGATGCTGCTGTTACTATACCTGACAATGCACCTCCCTCCTTACAACCTTATTTTCTGATGCCAAGATCTGAGACTTAACCCCAGATGACCAAGCCTCACAATGCCATCTGATTTTATGCTTGCCCTCTCTTCTTCCCTTCCCATGATGTCCTGAATTCCCTTTCACAACAGCTGCTAACTTTTGCAAACATAAAACTGCTACAAGCTTCCCCTGTCTTTTAGAGTAAAAGTCTCAGGGAAACATTTTGCAGATTTTCCCTCTGTAACAGATGCAAGAAGTTGCTTATGCCCAAGCAGCAAAGTACACAACTGCTCTGAACTAACATTTTTTTCTGCACAGCTGGCTCAGGTTTTCGCACAGATGTTGTTTCTCCTGCCAAGTCTAAGAGCACACAGAGAAGCATTAATATGAAAGAGCACAATTGGACACTGGTTTAACAAGTTGAAGATTCCCCAAGCACAGCCTGTATGTTGGGTTTTCCCTTTCCTTTGTTTTTGGTTTGGTTTTTTGTTTTCTGTTTGTTGGGGGTGGGGTTTGTTGGTTTGGTTTTGTTTGGGGTTTTTTTTTGTTATTTTATTTTATTTTATTTTATTTTATTTTATTTTATTTTTTAATGCACCCAGCAGGAAGAAGAAGGGGGAAAAAAAAAGAAAAGGTAAAATGGAACAAAACCATGAGAAGCCACTGAAGGAAGTCTTAGCCTTTCAGGGGTAAATTCCCTTTCTGAAACTTGAAACACACATTAATCTTTAATGTTAAACCGTGGATTAAAAATTAATTCAAAAATCTCGCAGTTTGGAACACTTACAAGTCTACTGCATTTTTAAAAGCTCAGATCAGTGCTACTCTGCATAAAGAAGTCTCCCCAAACTCTTTCTTTTCTCTTGAAGCCAAGAGTAGGTACTCACTGCTCTCCCCAGGTATCCTTAAAGCTCAGAGAAACCTACTTGTGGTTCCCAAGAGCTGGGAAAGGCTGAGCCCTCAATTTTACTTACTTTTTTGTGCTCCCTTTTGTTTGCCCAGAGGGGAAACCAAAGGACCAGGCAGAGCTGTTGCAGTTTCCACAAGTATTTTTGGAGCCATGGCTCTCTTACCAGCTGCTGCCTTACAGCTCTGCAGGAGGCTGAGCAGGAGGTTTCCAACTCTAAAGTCTGTGCTACCACATCGTTTCCCATAAGGGGTAAAACTTTCTCTTTAAGCATCACTGTTTTCAACAGCTGCCTCAGCACAGTTACGCCATCAGAAAACAGCCTCTCAATAAATTAAAATTCTGCACTCTCAGGCTCGCCTCTGTCCAAATCCTCCACCTGAGGCCATCCTCAGGAGACTGCCTTCACCTGCAGCCAGCTGGGCCCGCGCCAGATGAGCCACGGTGCCAGCCGAGGTGAGCGCTGCCCACGCACCTCCTGGGCGAGGAAGAGGCACGGGCAGCCAGCACAACTCCTGGAAGGGACTGTCCCCTTCAGGGCGGTGCTGGCACCTCTCTGACCCTCCAGATGCTGTCAGAGGAGAGGGCATCTCCTCTGCAGTGAAGACTGCCACCTGCTGTGATAGGTGCTGTGTGATAGGTACTGCGTGAGGATGAATAGGCTGCACTGCCCCACACGTGAACCAGTGTCACCAGGCTCTGGGTGAAAATGAAGCAATCTGTTCCTAGCTTTAAGTCAGTGCTTGTATTCAGGAGAAAAATAAATGAAATTTTTTAAAAAAAAAAACACACCGAAGGGTTTAAACACCTACAAATTGCACTTATCTCTCCCTTGTTTATCATAACTTTTCCTGCCATAGTTGCTAATGAAAATAATAATAATCACTGTAGTAGAATCATGCCTTGGCTTCTTTCCCAGATTCTCCTATTTCTCACCAGGCATTGTATCACCAAAAGTTCACAGAGACCTGGTTTCATAGGAGAAATGCCACCAGGAAAGGTTTTGACAGCTTCCCATGGAAGCTGAGAAAGCAGAAGAGTAAAGGAGAGCCCTTGACTTTAGGACAGGGGAGTGACAGGCTGGAGGATAAAATGTGGCAAATCTCTGCTACATTTGCCAACAGTGGAAAGCAAAGGAAACAACAATTCTGAATGAGCGGACAATTCAGTGCACAAATAGTCCTGCTCAGGATGCCCACGTGCTCTCCCAGCAGGATCTGAGCACCCCTGGGACCCAGGGGAAGCAAGGAGAAAAAGCCCAGGTGATATGCCTATGCTTGTGCAGAGCCAGACATGAACTCTCACTCTCTGGTTTGGTAGTTCATCTTCCCAATCATGTCTCCTTCCCTAAATTCTGTCTTCTACTTTTAAACTCATGTGCCTATCAAGTCAGATTACAATTAAAACTCTGCAAGTATGGCAAAATATATTCATGAACATCTGTTTGAATAATAAGCCTGAATTTGCTTCAACAGTATTCATCCGCCCTGCTTTCCTTGCCTGCTGCAAGTGCTCACACCAGCTCTCTCCAGTTCAAAGATGACAACGTGAGGGAGAAGCTGCTGTACACACTCACATAAACATGAAGATGATTTTGCCTGGTGGGGTTGGGGTTTCCAACCTCTGATGCACAGGCCTTTCCAAGGGTTCCAGGCTGCTTCTCAGACTCCATAAAACCCAGCTAAGATAAATCACCCTAAAGCCAGAAAGATAAAACTTACTTCATCAAAGTCCAGTCTGCCACTGAAAAATGTGTATGTGGGTTTGAATCCTGGGCTCTGCAGTCTGTACCTGCTAGGACAGAGGGGTAGTCGCTCATGCTGAGGCCATACCTGCTCCTGTGGCTGGGTGCTCCCAGAGGTGCAGGTAAGTATCCCTCTCATTCCTCATCCCTCTGCCTCCCACTCAGACCTGCCAGTGGAACTGCTGATGTAATAGCTCTCTCTCCCAGACAGTTCTGGCAAAAAGATCCTGGTTCATGGGTAAGAGCTATTTATTTTCTGCCATAGGTCACACTGAGAGGATCAGGTAAAGAACAAGAATGCAGGAGGCCACGCTGACAAACTGAACTGAGGATAACCTCTGGCAGGGGAAGGGGAGCAGGGACAGCCCCTGACCTCTCCACCCCGCTCAGAAGCTGTCCCAGCAGTACTTCTGACTGCCTGACTCCTTTTGCCTGGCTGTGAATTGGGGCAGTGTCCGCTCACCCCACAAGTGCTTTGTGCTGCTTGGGTGTGTGGTATTGAGGGAAAGAAGGAGAAAAAACATAGAGACCAATGGAAGGAGCAGAAACCATACCCTGAGGTCTAGATGCAGGTTGTAAGCAATAAATACTCAAAGTGATAGGTTGCAAGCTAGAATATGACCCTGGGGAAAACTTTTGTTGAAGGGCAGAGAGGAATAAATGCAATAGTGTACAGTTGATGGCTACTTATGGAGGTAAATCAGCATGGCTTAAAACACACACCCCACAGAGATACATGGAAAGGCTGCCCACCAGGGGCTTCTGCAAGAGCCCCATATCTCCACAGATAATTTGCTTATCTCTAAGCAGGATGTGGAATGGCTAAAGAACAATACAGCACAAGAGTAGTTTCTGAGCAGGAGGAACCAAGAGTTTGAGAAAGACATTAGATAAATCCTAGAACCACAGAAGCTCAGAAAGAGTTGTCTTTGGATGCTGCCACAGGAATGCTCTGTATGCTGACAGTAAACACAGGCCACAGGGAAGGAATTCAGCTCTAACAACATGATGCAGTTGTGGGAAGTTGTGCTGTACCGAGACTGGCACGAGTTTCTTGTCCATCCAGGGATGACTTCTGTCAAAGGAACAGCTTTTTAGAACTGCTTGCCCAGCTCTCATTATAGCACAGCCTACTGATATGTATTTCTGTACCCAAGTCACAAAAAGTTGAAGTCTTTTCCAGGCTCTAGGAAGCAATACAACAATGGAGTAAAGAACTTCTGCTAGGCTGGAAGACAGCGTTGCTGCAGACAGCACACACAGCAATAACCCATACCCTCAGAGGACAGATGAAGAAAATACAGCTACCTTTGGAAATGGGAAATCTATGAAATGAAACCAAGATTCTGTTAGTCTGTTCTGTTAGTCTAGGCAAGAACATCCCTGGTTCAACATAATTACACAAGTTTGGTTCATACTTTTTCTTTTAACCGATCAAGAAGGATGGTGGTGCTGCTGCCACATCCCCATTACATCTAAAATGAAACACCAAGCATGGAGGTGTGGGATGGGTGTGGAGGGCAGGCAGTGTGCAAGCTCCCTGCCATGACAGTACCTTCTTCCCCAGCACACTAGAGCTGACAAGGCCATGCAGCACCAATTTGGTGTTTTGCATCCCCTGAGAAGTGAAAAACAGGAGGTGGCAGAGTGGTTTTCCCCCTGCTTTCTGGATGCTTGGGTTTCTGACAGATTTCTTTGTGAAGGGCTACCCAAAAGCTCCATGGAACCGGAGTGTCAAACGTGAACATTCAGCACTTAATTTGTGGTGCAAATCCTGTCAAACCCAATTGCGTCTCTTCGCTCCTCCAAGGCATCCCAGGCTCCCTCCACTTCTGCAGGGGGATGAGGCTTTAAGGAATGACCAACTGTTAAAGCAAGCCTGCAAATGGACAGGATGCACAGCGTATGCTCCAGAGCCAGGCATGCCCTCTCCTCCCGTCCGCCAGCTCCGCACACGCGCACAGAGCGGTCAGCCGGGAATACGCCCCAGGAGGCCCTTATTAATGAACATATTTGAAAGCTCCAGGCATCACCACGCCGGGAGAAATGAGTGATAACATTACCATCTGAGCACGAGCTGTTTGGACTGAGTGAGGAAGGAGATGGGGCTGGAGGCACTGCCTGGGAAGCATCCCAAAAGCACAGGACCCTCTTCAGGGCTCTGCCATAGTCATCTGTAGCAAGCATAAAGGTACCAGAGGGAAAGGAGCCTTCTAATAATGGGAGATCAGGCAGGATGAAGTGGGAACTCAAAAGGCACAGCAGATGCTTCTTTCTGCTCCCTGTGAAAGGAGAAAGTGATAATCATGGAAGAAGGAAGGTAGGAAATGAGATAGAGATAGGGAGATACATCAAAGGGACAGAAAAGAAACAGAAGAAAAATAGATAGAAAAGCGCTAAAAGATAAATGTAGTATGCTTTTAATTTGCATGATAAAAATAGTTCTCTTTTCCCCACCAATCATCTTTATTAGCAACAAAATTTGCAGTGAGATCTCTGACTAGCTATCTAGCTGTGACAACAGCAAAGCTCTGTAACAAACGTCTCCATGGAGGCTGCAAAAACTCCATCTCAGGCAGTTTTAAATGCAGGGCACAGGGCTGACTGAGACTTAGCCTGCTACTTTGCTAAGCAGAACACAGACCAGAATCATGGTGCCTGAACTTCTGGCCCACAATCCACTCTTATTTTTGAAGAGTGGCTGAATGAAATCACTGAGTTTCTACTGTTTATTAGAGTGTACCTACATAGTGCTCACCTGTGTCCCAGACTACAGTCCATGTATCACTGGCCTAAAAAGGTGCCCCAAGATCTCAAGCTTCTGCATGCTTCAACTGTAGGGACAGTCTCCAGGAGATGTGAAGGAGGTCACAGGAAAAAAAAAAAGTGTAGGAAGTCCACGTTCGCCAGGGACCTACAGCTTGTTCAGCAATAGTGGATGTATTGTATGTAGCTATGCTGGAAGGGACAACCACCCCAGTGCTTCCAAACTCCCTTCTCAGCCCAGCAACATACATCCACAGCAACACAACACTGAGCCTGAGAAGGAGCACATCAGGCTGTGGGCATGTCATGTCAGGTCTTGGCTATGAGCGAGGAAGTCAATGGCAACACCCTGGGCAGGGGAAGAGACTGGCAGGAAGCAACTCTTGTTTCACATCTCCTTCACAACACTCCAGGGACAAGGTACATGGGAAAAGATTCCTTGTGGAAGAGCTTCTTTCCCAGAATATCTGCTGCAACCCAAATTCCAACCAGTAGCCCAATCATGGGGCCTGAGGCATGACACAGCAAAGCCACTGCTATTAAGAGGATGGAAAAAGCAGTGCATGACACTGCTTTGTCAGATAGAAAAAGCATGGCTAGGAAAGTACCTGCCAAGAAAAAACATGTACCAGCTCCCCACAACATTTTTGAGATATAGGCTAGCTCGAAATCCACAGGTATCTGTCCTCAGCAGACACAGCATGTGTCTGTACTAGGCTTAATCCAAGTAGCATGTTAAAACCAGCAAGAATGCCACGCTGGAAAGGACATTGTGTACTTTCCTGATGGCAACTCACAGCAAGATCTGTGCTACTGCAGTCCCTCTGACTCTTACTCGTGTTGAACAAAAAAGAAGCAGCAATGTTATCACACCCTCCTTTGCCCAGACAGACAAAATCCCCACATGCACTGGTTCAGTGCTATCATCTCAACCAGTAGGTATCAAAACCCCAGATCCCAACCAGGAGCAATAGAGCACCTCATGTGTATTGGGCTGCTGTCCAAGATACACATCTCTGACAGGTTTATTGGATCCTTATCTCCTTATCTCCCTCTTGCTGGCAGGAAGCCAAGCCACAGGTATTTGTGACCATTCTAATTCAGTATTTCTCTCTTAGTGGCAGGTTTGGACACGGCCTTCAGGGAAGTCTGATGTCCACTTTTTGGTTGTCAGTCCAGTGCTCAAGCCCAGATCTTTTGAAGGTGTTGTCCCAGAGCACCAGGGGCCCACACTATTGTCCAGGTCGTGAGATCAGCACTACAAATGCATTGGGGAAAAGGACCTGCAGGGCACAGCCAGCAGACACCACTACTCACCCTGGCAGCCACACTTAGCTGGCAGGTGGGTCACATTGGCTGGGGAAACACAGGAGGCAGGCCAAGCAGAGATCGGGTGCACCAACTTTAATAGGGTTCACATATCCTCAAATAGCTGAGTGCACCTCCTCATGTATTTATATAAACCACTGTTTCCTTTGGATTTTCCTCTAAAACACACTGAAGAGTGATGCTGTTTTACACCACAACAACACAGACTCCAAGATTCAGAAGGCTAAAAACTGACTCTATTTTGGGATGTGTTTCTCTTATATACTATTTTACACAGACCAATTTGATTGGTGAAACAAAGGCAAACCTCCTCAATCACCTTGGTCAAACCAGAGGGACATCAAGCAGAAGTCCCTCCTGTCAGAAGGAATGAATAACATAGGTACAGTTACAAAAACATTCCTCTTGTTTACAGAACTTCCCTGGGAAAAGAACTTCAGAAAACCAAAACACCTCAGGCATGGAACCAGGGCTACAGAAGAGAACCAGGGGTGAACCTTTTCTTCAATGCATTGTTCTAGCATGAGTGAACTGAGAGGGGAACTGGCACAAGGATGCATCTTCCTGTTGAACAGATAATGCACTGAGATCTCCGTGGCCAAAACATTCAGTTCCTATTTGGGGCAAGTACTGCTGCACCTTAGGCAGCAGCCTTGTGTTCTCCTCATGCCCCCTTCTCTCAAAAAAACATCCAGTTCTCCTGTAAAAACATTTACCACCTCGATTTCTTTCTAAGACAGCCTTTACTTCACCCATGAAAACATAAAAAGAAGCTGAGCTCTGATAACCACTGCATCCTTCCCTTTATTCTCATCCTTTCCCTTAGCACAATTTGAAGAGTAATGACCTGAACCAACCCCATCTTAAGACAATGGGTGTCTGTGCACTGGCTTCAGTGGAATGTGGATTAACATGGGATTGCAAAATCTCCAAAATTAATGCAACTGTAATGCTGTTAAAATAATGGCTCAGAGGTCAGGAGATCCCTGAATTGAAATGTTTTCCTTGAAATTAAGCAAGCTACACCACATATCCTGCATTGCCTACGATTATACCTTCATACGGAGAACGAAATAGAGTACTGCACATCTAAGAACAAAACCCAGGAATACAGAAGTCTGCATGTGTAAAACAAATACTAAGAGTAGATAGCAGTTATTATCTTCTTTCTTTATCTCCCAGTTGGTACTGATAGTTTGTTCACTGCAATGCCTTTTTTCTTGTGCTTTTCTTGAAAAATTCATAAAACAAAAATGTTAGAAGAAAACAGTGCATGTAGAACAAAAACTCCTCTGACAACAGTAATTCTGACATTTTGACAACAAAAAGGCTCAGAGAGCAACAAATTTGGCCTCAGCCTTGGCTTCATGTAGTCATGGAATGCCACCTTTGAGCCTTTTTTCCAATTCACCAGAGGCCAGGCAAAAAAAGCAACAAGATGTTGAGCAATGTGCCACTAACAGTGACAACTTCTTTCAGAGCTCCTCTCCCTGTACAGGTAATGCTCTTGTGTGTATTATTATCATTCCAACTGTCCAAAGAGAAACTGAACTGCCTGGCTCCAGTTTTAATCACAGCATTCCCTAAACTACGACTGCTGACAATTATGGATGCCCATCTTTGGACAAGAGATGACAGCCAGAGGCTGAGTAGCTGCAGTTTCTGCTGAAGGAAGGCAGTGAGGGTTGGAGTAGTCCTTTCTCCAGTCACTGTCCTAATGCCATGATAATGTCATATGGATGGCATTAAAGGGAAACGCAGACAGTTTCCACTAGTTGCTCGTCTTTTGAAACCTGACTGTTTTCCCCAGAACTTCCCAGGGAAATCCTGGCTGCATTTATTTTGGCTGGGGTACAAGGCTATTTTTAGGGAAATAAATAAACAGCTGAATACCCATTTTTAATTTTCATTTAGTTCTAGGATTTGTATTTTTGTTGTTGTTAATTTTGCTTTAATCTCCTTGCCCTTCATTACTCCCTGGCATTCACAGCAGGGGAGATGAGAGTTGCAGGGAGGAGGGTGAGGACTAGGATTCAGTGGGAGCAGTGATGAGGAAGGTACTGAAAGGGGGAAGAGAGTGAGGGGAAAGAGTATTGTTGACAGCATCTGATCCTCCGATTAATGTATTTCTAAGCAGATTAACCAAATCCCAACTGCTCTGTGCCAGGTCTCTTCTCTAAGCTTGTCTTTCCCCCATGTAAACAAAAAGACATTTCCTCTGAGAAAACAACCAACATACTGATCAGAGCTCTGGCACTTTCCCCACCCTCATGTAGCCCAACGCTGTGGGGCACAGAAGAAGGGGGAACGTATGGGTCTATGGGAAAAGCATGGGTCTAAGGGGGTAAACTCCACTTTTAAGCATTTTTGTGCTTTTTCCTTTTTTTTCACTTCCTCAGGGCTCTGCATGACTCCTGACTTGTCCACCTCCAGGAAGGGTGTGAACGATGCCATGATTTGGGAAAATGAAGACAGGATGGCTTCTGGTCTCAGAGTCACATGAGAACTCATGATCTCATTATATTCTGCTTGCGTGTAGTGGCTCTCCATGGCATCCACAAAGGAAGGAAGTGAGAGAGAAAGGTGGGTCAGAACACCCCAAAAAGATGTGGTGGAAACCATTAAATACAATCCACTTCTTCCTGCCCTGCCCCACAAAAAGCTTCACTCTGACTCCCTAAAAGAAAGAAACACTTCAATTTCTACCCAGTTTTTTTGAGCATTTCACAGTCAGGAGTTGGCCAAAGCCCTGTAACCCTGTATCACTGTCCCTGTTTTAGGAGACTGGGAAACTAAACATAGGCAGAGACTTTTCCAAGGTCTTAAGGCAGGTCAGTGGTACAGCCCTATTCTCATGAGCTGAGTTACAGGCATTTTTACAGGTCATAATATCAGCCTTGGCTGAATAGGTCTTCTCTAATGAGCCTCTAAATTTAGCCTCCAGATTTATTTGTTCCCAGATCTTGTACAGAAACTCCTACACCAGACATTCTCTTGCCTTGCTGCCCAAGGCAGGTTTGCCATCTCTGGTAGCAGCAGTCACAGAGGTCATGGGACATTTCTGCCTGCCCAAAATGCTGATGGAGCTCAGACACCACCATGCCTGTTTCCAAGCATGGCACTGTTGCCAATCTGTCTTGAAGTAGAGCTTGGAAGAATGGAAAGACCTGCTGCCTCTTCTCCCCTTCTACAACCACGCTGTTTTAGCCAAGGTTTCCTCTTAGCTCTCTGCCTTCTCCTGAGCAGCAAGTGGCCAAAACACTCACAGACCTCCACCACCCACTTTGGGTTAGAAGCACTCCCCTTAAAAAGGGAGTTTTTTCTATATCTCCCACCAGGGAAGGAGAGCAGCTCCTCTAATGAGCATCAACACAGCACAGTGCATGAAACCACTCAGAAAGCAGAGGAATTCCCATTTGCTCAGCTTCCTGTCTTGTCCTACTCAAGCCACGGTGAGCACTTTTAAATTTTAGTGAAGAAATGCTTGAACAAAAATGCTGGCTTTGCTACGCAGTGACAGCAACATAAATTGACCCCGAGAAAGCTCCACAACACCCAACTTTTAAATGAAACATTTACGATCTTACAGTAATGTACAGCATGGTGTTTTCCTATCAATGCCTTTTCATTAAGAAAATCACCAGAAATTCCTGTGCTGCAAATGGAAGCAGGGGTTGTAACTAAACAAGAATATACAGTGCCAGTTAAGGATGCAGGGAAGAGATAAGGGCAAGGGAAAAAAAAAAAAAAGCAAATGAATTTATGTTGCCTAAGGCATTGAGGAGAATAAGAAGGGATTTACAAATTCATCAGGAGGAAAAGCAGCACCAGAAAAAAGGTGGGTTCATTAATAAGTGAGGATGAGAATGAAATGAATAGTTCAGAAATGCTGAACAGCTTTTTTAAATCTGTCTCTAGCCATAAGAATAAAGAGGAATTTTGGACTGGAAAAGAGGGGAAAAAGCGAGTTTATAAAAGCAAAAACAAAAAGAACTTGAAGAATTATATGTCCACAAATGAAATAAAGCAAACAACATCCTAGAACTTAATCTAGAAAAGATAGAGACGTTCTTTAAAAAACATTTTTCACATCAACAGAACTAATACAGGGCTGAATGTTAGGCAATCTATACATATAAGCACCTGCACAAATGTATGCAGGATCAGGAGCCCAATTTGTTATGGTGAGGCATTGACAAACGTATTATCCCAGTGACAAATAATCTGACAATTTACATTGAGCTAGGGAGGTTCCACAAAACCAGCCAAAAAGCAAACATAATAAAGATTTTCAATAAGGAATAGAGCCTGCAATATTTAATTCTAAGTCAATGTCTAGCCTTAGTGAAATAATTAAAAAATTATATAGGGTCATTAGAATCTAAAGAATAAAATCACATGAAATACACAAGTTAAAATCTTTTGCTTTTTAATTCACATACACAATTAGCACACAGAGGAAAGGCAGTGAAGAAAATTTGAAGTTTCAGGAATTTGAAGGATTTGACACTGGCCCACTGGAACCAAAAGCCCATGGATCAAAAAACTGGTCAGTGGTAAAATAGAAAGAAAGAAAGAAAGTATGCTTTGTGGGACTGGGAAATGACAAACAACATGCCAAGGGGTTTTCATCCATGGTGGCCTTATTAAACCAGTGTCACAGGAAAACAACACTAACTGTCCATGAAATTTACAGAGAAATTGCAAATATAATGGAAGACAAAGAAAGAGGGCATCGATGAACACATAGCTCCTTACAATTGAACATGTGAGGGTAATGGTCTGAAAGCTAAAGCAGAGAGTGGCATGAGTGGGACAGAGGATGATTGCATCTGGACTTATCAAAGCCACAAACTGAACCCATCAATACAGAAAAAAGAAAACAGTTAATGTCTCTGGAGAGCAGTAGTCTAAAAGATGGATATGCAGCGGAAGAGAAAAAGCATAGAAACCGTTTCATTCCCTGAAACTTGAGATTACAGAAAAGAAGCAAATAAAAAAATCTTGATGTGCTACATTAGCAAATCAGGCTCTAGCAATTTTGAGTGGGAAGCAGAGTTGCATCTCAACACAGAAAAGGGAAGAAGGGAGGGGACAGTGTCCAGATCATTTCAACACAACCAGTCCAAAGATTCTGTTTGGTTAATTCCATCATTTTTTGCTCATCACCAATAGATGAACAGCAAACTAGAAAAAAATCAGAGTTGATTTATAAACAGACCCAGAAGAATATACACAGAAGACTAAGGAGGGCCAAATGCATACAGTTATTAAGGAACAACCCCAAGGTAGTAAACTGTAAGATACACTTGATGTATGTGAACCCTGCAGAGTGATAGAAAGTAATAACTAGGAGTTATGAGATTAAACCAGGAAGAAAAAAAGTAGATCTTATACCAGGAAATAGGTTGGTCTTGTTCTGCTTTTGAATCAGTTTAAATCAGAAATAACTCAACAAAAAGGAAAGAAGGAGCACAGAAAACAGATACTACTGCATCCAGAGAGAGCATTTTGGAGATCCTTTCCCTGTCTCCCAGCCTTTGCACTGCCTGAGATGCCAGCTCCCAAGCTACAGCAGCGTCCTCAGCTGCACTGATTTGTTCCTTCCTTCCAGGAAAACCAGATGCTTTACCCAGTACACAAGCACTGGGCAAAATCCAAACCACTGCTGAGGCAAAACAGCCTTGCTGGGTGTTGGAGCAGCTCTGGCTAATCTAATGTCCATTAGCCACGTGCCTGGTTCCATAAAAGAGATACTGAGGCTCTAATTCTACTACTCATTACCATTACGAATGCAGTGACATACAGACACATAGTGAAGACCTCCTGCCCCTAGGGAGTTCATGTTTTCAGATGCCTACTGACCACAGGAAGGGCTGGGAGAGGGGCATATTTCCTGAATTTCTCTAAGCACTAACATGCGCATAAACAGACCTGACCTCTTCTCCTGGACAAGGACAACAATAAACATTTTCATCTCTCATAGAATTTTAAGTCAGCTCAAACTGCAGGTACCCCCACAGAGCACTTAATGCATGAGAAACATCCTGGGGGTCGTACATATTTTCAAAAAGCCAAATCCAACCCCTGTGTCAGATGTTACTTAAGAGCCAACGAAGGAGAAAACAAGAGTAATAGTGCTCAGCAGCCCCAGGGGCCTTCAGCTGAGCTGCTGTGAAAGGTCTGCACTACTGCAGGCACAGGGAAGGACAGAGCACACCGGAGAGAAACGTGCAGCTTGGTGGCAGCTTGTGACAAATTTGGCTGCCCCATTATGCCCACTACTACAGAGTGGAGCGCTTTGGGAAGTCTTTGCCCACTTACTGGAACAAATAGGCATTGCCTGTCTGAGAGGTGTCTTCTGGAGGTTAATACACTCCTTATTAAATTTATTCCTCATTTTCTGATGGCTAAATCCTGGCTTGCCCTGCCTTCAAATGCCTTGCAGTGTCAAGCAGATGGGATGCACATATGTATTCGCCACCATGTATTTTGGGCAGGGCCAGATGCAGCACAGCATTGAGTGTTCCCAGGTCACCCGGTGGGAACAACACTCAGTTGCACCCCGTGGTCCCAGAGAAGCAAGCTCAGCTCTTGTGGGGGCTAGGAGTGAAGCCTTCTGCCTTCCTCTCAGTGCCTGGCAGAAGCACTTGAGGAACTGCAATGCTTTCATCCAGCAAGCAGGAAAACTTCTTTGCGGCTCACTTGCCCCACCCAGAGGCATTTTGCTCTGCATCCCGCGAATGCCGAAGTTCTTGCAGGCTCCAAATTCCGCAGGAGAGGGGGCAGACAGCAGCCGTACCGCTGAATTAAACCCAAGCAACAGCAACGACGGTATTGAGGGACTCCTACGGATCTTGACAATTACCAAGTTCAGGCCCTCTGGAGCCTTCCTTCAGTCTCTCAGAGTTGTGGAATTGATCTGGAAACCACTTTATTAATGTTCTTTCTTTTCCTCCCCTTCTCCCCAAGCAGCATCATCATTTATTAATTTATGATTAAATGAATTATTGATTCTCACTGCACCTGCAGTATTCGGCATTGTCCTTCTTCCCCAGAGACAGCTTTGACTGATGTGAGAATGGCAGGATGTCAGAGAGACAAAAAAAGGGAGAGAGGAAACTCAGTGTGTGGGGGACCTCAGACAAGCGTGTTCCCCATCAAAGTGCCGAGCTGCAGATGATGGGCACAATGCACCAGGGCACAGCAATGATGCCACCTTCTCAGACAGCAGTGAAAAAACCCAGAAAGCTCTAGGCCAAATTGCTTCTGATGAGGAGGGAATGAGTAGCACAGCTATTCATAGGCATTCAGCATGTGGGGAGGTATTAAAAAAAAAAAAGTCTGAACCAAAGCAGAAGCTTTTGTTTTTATTCAGAAAAGTCAAGCTGCAGTTCTTTGAATACATCATTGAAAAAACCTTCCAGGCTTTTGGCTTTTGCCTTGCAATTACAATCAACAGATGGTGATTATTTCACAGGCTGGGGCATCTGGTCAGCTCCCAGCCAAACATAAATAAAAGACCTTTGCGTGATTGTATCGGGCATTCTGGTCCAGAAACAAACCCAAGGTTGGGAGTTAAAGGAAAAAAAAAAAGTGAAAGAGAAGAGTTAAGTTCCCTGATTTTGGAGGTATCTTCTTTCCAGGAGAAGAGATGGAGGGGGACAGGAGAGAAACAAATACAGTATCTTAATAGAAACATGCCCCTTGCACAGATAATCAGAGTCCAGCACTCCTGAAACCAGTGTTTCTGAGCCAACATCTCTCAGTCATGAATTAAACCTCAGTCTTGACCCTTTAACTGGATTTTGCAGGCCAGATAAACTTTCACCTCCTTTATAGCATGTTTTACCCAAACATTGCAATGCAGTTCCCCCTAAAAAGCCAGGCAAGTTTTACTACACCTTAGAACGGAAAGAATACATCAAGGTACTGCTTCTGCTTTTCATCAGGGAAAAAGGACAACCAAGCTACCACAGGAAAATATCCTCTCCCCACACATCTTTCCTGGCCAAAAGAGCTGCAATATTCTCCTTGAACTAACCACACAGAAAACATGCCTCCAATTTTTGTCCTTCCTGCAGCCCTCACATGCACATGAACTGGTGCTGGCCCCAACACCAAGCACGCTGGCCCTGTGTGCTCTGTACCCACTGCTCGCTGAGTGTCGCGGTCTGCTGCTTGCAGGACTACGAAATTTATGGTGGAAAGTCTTTTCCCAAGCCCTGCGTCAGAAGAAAGGTCAGGAATCCATTGGCTGCTGTTTGTCTTGTTTATTTTCTGTTATCTCTTACATTCTTTTCTCTGCCCTGCCAAGGTCTTCACAGCAGCCGAGTCAGACACTGACTGTGCCCTCCCGAGGAGGTGCTTATCTTTTATACTACATATTACGTTTTCCATATTTACAATTACATACCAATACCTATCACCTATGTTAAACAGTCAACTTCTACTCTAAACCAATCCAAAAGTGCCACCACCCAGGCAGAAGATGGAGAACAAGAAGAAGAAGAAGAAGAAGGACAAGGAAACGCCCAAATCCCTCCATCTTGTCCCCTCATGCCTTTATCTTAAAATCTTAAAAAATCTATATTTGCACCCCGTGAGACTTAAAAACTATATATTAAACTTTTGTCGCTTGTAATTCTTCATATAGAGTTGGTAATTTTTCCCATGGACTAAAATCAAAGCCACTCTCGTTGTTGGCCTCATGCCAGGGTCTCTGAGCCCCTTGCTGGGCTCTCGGATCACCCAGGGCAGTCAGAGGGATGTTCTGGGTTCTGACAACTGAGGGGCTGAACCCACAGCTCCAAGGGGAGACCTAATTGCAGCAGAAAAAACACACCCTTAGGTGGGAGGCACAAGGCTGTGTTTTGGTGACATGGACTGCAGGACAACAGAGGCTTTGGCCATGAATGTGTGCAAACAGGCCCAGAAAAAATGGAATGACCGCTTCTGCTGTTTCTGCACTCTGATTTTGCAGGTCTCTGTTAGCCCATGACTCTGTTTCATCCCAAGCATATGTGAAAGGATGACAGGCTTTATCCTTGCGCAGTGCAAGCACTACAAACCTCAGTCAGGTAAAGGAAGTTATTACCTGCATCTCACTTTGCACCTTGACAGATTCCCTCAGTGCTTTGCTGCATACGAAAGCAGTTTTTTGCCACCTCCCTGCTGTCCTCTTTGCTCTTGGTGGCTCTGCAGGCCAGCCTCACCTGATCTGCAAAGAAGCTTCAGAGCCCTCATCGTTATTTTGTACTGCAGGGTGATGGCTGAAAGTCTGAAAGGCACGCAGCCAGGGCGCAGTTTCGTTAGGAAAACAAGGCAAACACTTTCTGTTCCTGCCTTACACATGCCTCTGGGTTACTCAGCCATTATCTGCTAAATTAAGGCCAGCACGGCTGGCCTTAAGAGCCCGTCCCGTTCCAAAGTCACGGCCAGCCATGCCTTCGTAGCCATGGCCACAGGGCACACATGGCTGCCTTGAACTTTCCGGCAGCTTGCGCAGAATCCTCGCCCATGGCTCGTGAGCACGCAAGCCCTGCTCCTGTGGCAGCGCAAGGAGAGAGATGAGGATCTCCCCCAGGATCTCAGCTTGCATTACGACACACTGCTGGACTGTTTCTGCCCCTCTCCCAGGGAGAAGCCACGGAACCTGGCCATTTCATTATGTGCTCGGCAGGACTGCAGGCAAGAGTGGAATTAGACGTCTGCTCTCTAGCTGAGGAGGAATGAGAGGGACATATTCCAGCCCAATTTATACAGCAGCATCAGAAGGCAATGGCAAAACAGGCCCAGGGTGGAGCAGGCAACATGGACAGGTAATAGAGGAGTGAAATCTCTGCAGAGAACATATAAATATCATGGGATGAAGAAGGAAATTACATTATGCCCTATATCTGCAGGGAACAAGCTTGGCTTTGCAAGAGCAGCATGCTACCCCACCACCTCCTATGAAATTGGTGGACTACATGGCTGTGCCTGGGGCTTCTCAAGATAAAAATGTTCATTTCCTTACAGAACAAGGTTTTGATCTTCACGACCTTACCGGGCTTGTGTGCATTTACCCATTTTAATTTCAGATTAGCATCTCTCATTTTCAGTACCTAGGGGATTACTGTTTTCGCCTGTGCAGCAAGCACAGTTCATAAAAGTATCGGTTACCCTCCCCCTTGTTCAGAAAATCAAGGCAGATCTGACCAGATGGCACATGCTCCTGCGCTCTGTGTCAGGCTGCATTAATTCAGGGGAAATGAACTCTCCTCCAAAACTATATTTATTTCAGACACTGCCATGCCCAGTTGCTGGGCTGTCCTCAGGAAAACCTAGAGCCAGCTATTTTCCATGAGCTTAGCAGGAAAAAAGCACAGCAAAGGCCTTGCTGGAAGTGTCAGATGCCAGGAAGGAGGAATACCCACAGGCTCCCAGGTAGCTGGAAGTATTCCAGTGGCACTTCCCCAGGGCTTTGAGGTAGAAGGTGCTCCCACACCTCATTGGACCAACGTGGTTATATCTTAAGGCAGTGCTAACGGAACAGCACAGTCTTTCTGAGAGGTTTGCATTGCACTGCCTTGCTAGGATCAGGAATGAGATCCCTCCAAGTGACAGAGGAAAGTGGGAGCTGTTCTGGTATGGTGGAGGGCGTGCAACTTGAGTTACTGTCTTGATCCACCTCTTTGAAAGGGCCACTCCTGCGGGGCACAAGCAAGGCCTCTCACCTATTTATAGCTCTGCCTATGCTGCCCATTTCCTTCACCTTCTGCCAGAATAATTCTGCCCATTGCTGGAGACAATATAGTGTGAGTGCTGGAAAGAGTCTGATTGGGTGAGAAACGCCTTTGGTTCTCTCTGTAAAATGTTATTTACCTTCTTACACAGCACATATAACAACACCTAAGTGCTATACCATAATTAGTAAAATCATGCAGAGAAACTGTTCATGTGGATAATGATACTTTTCATCCTCCCATGTGGGTAGTTCAAGGTTGAATTAATTCATGTTTGCCCAGCTTTGCGAGATCTATGGAAGAAAGGCTATTGTTATGCAAATAATTATTAATAATGACTGCTCTTGTGCTGCTCCCCATTAAATGTGCTCAATTTAGAAGTCAAAGGGTGTTTTTCTTCTTGCTGCAAGACTAACTGGGTTCCACAAATTGAAATGTTGGTGTCAGTGTACCTGGAAATAGAGAATAACTCTGAAATTAGGGTGTTTTTCTCAGACTGAAGGCTCCTCTTCAGGTTCCTCCTTTCTGTCCTACAAGCAATGTACATGACTCTGGAAGTCACTTGGAAGAGCAGCCACACTGCCTTCCCAAGGCATCAAACCAGGCCCAGTTCAAAAGATCTCAACACAGAGGCAAGCCCATGCAGAGTGAAATTCAGACTACCAAATACCCTATAATATGCCTAGAGATGAATAATTATCTTTATTGCACAGAAGCAATGAAGCAACTCTTAGGGGTGTGGTGAGCACAAATACACCATACATGCAATGCTCAAATAAAGCAGTAAATAAGGACAGGTATTTAACAAAGGCAATTTTTAAGTACACTGGGGGTTCAAGACAACACACGCACAAGGACTTTAATATCACAACCACCATTCATTGGAGCAGATAAGCAAAACTGCTCCACAGTGGTTGCTATGGTCCCTGAGAGGTCTCCCATTCTGGAGCTGAAGGCAGGACCACACAAAGTAAGTAGATAAGGAATTTCATTTTGGGTAAGCTTCTCTAAATTTTCAGAGTATATCACGAGCCACGCAGGGGTCACACCAACACACCCACAGGACTGTTGCATAACCAGGTGCCCCTCAACTAATTCTTTCTTTTTTAATCTCCTAAAGCCACGAAAGCAGAAAATGAGAAATTAGGCTGTTACCATAGTCTTTTTTAGAGGCCTGTTCAGGCACAATCTGATGACATAAAAAAGAACAATTCTGACCACATGCCATGTAAGGCTCCTTGCAGCTAGGAGACATCAGCTTTACTGTGCTATTTCCACACAGGAAACAGCTTTCAGTGCAGCCCATCTAACACACCCCAAGCCATCATGCACACCTGTGGTCTCGGGGTCACCATTTATGGTCGTGATGAGAGCGGTGAAACAGAACTCATGGACTCTGTATCAGAAGGCTTAAATGCATTTATTAAAGTTGACTCCATTTTTCAAGCTTGGGCTATTTCTGCCCAGGTGAAGAGCAAGCTGCTTCTTCCCTGCTCTGTCCCGAACAATCTCCTCACACTGCTTCCCATACCAGAGCGAAAACAAAACTTCACCCATTGGTTAAGAAAGAGAAACAAATCCACATCTCCCGAGATATGGACACAGGACAGAGATTGTTTAGAAGAACTTTGCTCTGCAATTTTCTGCTTTCCCAGAGAATATTTCTCTGCAGGGAAAAATATATAATACGTTCATACAACACACACCTACTTTGATGAGGGATTTATCAAACAAAAACAAGGAGAAGCAAGGATTAAGTTACACCTGTGGCTCACAAGGAGGTAGTTGGTGTGCACAGGGCTCCTGGGCAGGATGGGCTCTGATGGAAGTTAATGGGACTGCCCCGAGTGACCACCCTCCATCACTGACAAACATTTTCACAGGTGTCCCACTGCATCAAAGTTAGCAGATGTCACAGGCAAGACACAGGGTAGTAAGGTTTGAGATGAATGTCTCCTGCATCTCCAGCAGCTGCAGACACTGGAGAATCTGCAGTCAGAGCTTCATTCAAAGAGCATTTGAGGACCACAAGAGACAGAAGCGATGCCTGCTCACCTCCCTGCAGTTCAGCAGATGCAATCCAGCTAACCATCAAGGAAAATTGATTTGAGCCAGATGAATGAGCAAGTATGAGGTGAAGGAACTCCTGGAACTGTGGTAGAAAAAAGGTTCTTCTCCATTTTATTTATCTGCTACCCTGCTTCTGCAATAGCTGTGATAAACAGATACTAATTGTTTCCACAAACAGCTCAGTTCAGATGTGTGCCCATCCCTGCCGCTCCTGGAAGAGCACGTTGTTCACATGAGAAATGCAGCCAGCCCCACTTCTTGTGTAGGCCTGCAGGTCTGCTCCCTCAGTCATCACTTCAAGGCACAAACCCTTGCAGTTCATCCACAAATACCAAAAATCTTCGAGAATCACACCGAGGTGTTGCAGTGTATGGATGCTGGTGGTGCTGCCATGAAGAAAAGCGCTTGCCCTAAGCCCTGCACAGAAGCCTGTCTAGGATCTGATACTTCAAGGACTCCCTAGGGATTTCCACAGGCTGATAGGAACATCCTAGAGCAATTCTTTTCTGAACTGTAGCAAATTTCACCTAAGAAAACTCTTTCTCTTTGTCTTGTTTTCAGCTGAGGGAAAGTCAGATCTCTGGGTAAGGTCTCCAGCCCCCAACATTTCTTGAACTCTGCCAGGCTTGGTGCTGTAACTGCTTCTTTGGGAAACTGGTACCAGTGCCCAACCACCCTCAGGGGGAAGAATCTTCTTCTAATATCCTGCCTAAACCCACCCTGACACAACTTCAGGCCATTCCCTTGGGTCCCGTCACTGGTCACCACAGAGAAGAGATCAGTGCCTGCCCCCCCTTCTTCTCCTCGCAAGGAAGCTGTAACTGCAGTGAGGTCTGTCCTCAGTCTCCTCCAGGCTGAACAGACCCAGTGACCTCAGCTGCTCCCCACACAGCTTCCCCTCAAGGCCCTTCCCCATTCTCATTGCTCTCCTTGGGACACTTTCTAACAGCTTAATGTCCTTCTTATATTGTGGTGCCCAAAACTGCACACCATATTCAAGGTGAGGCCATACCAGTTCAGAGTAGAAGACAGAGGGAATTTTATTCCAGCTAAAACAGCTCTTCCTTAGGCTGTTTCTCACAAACAAGTTTGCCTTGCTGGGGTCTGCTGTAGGAGCCCACTTTGGCTATGGTAAGATGTCTTAGATTACAAAGCATTTCTGCAAATGCACTTCTGTAAGGACTGAGAGGCTCAGTCTTTTAAACATCACACCTGGTCTCTTCTACAGAAAGTAAAGATCATAGGGCACTTTCTGTTGGCCAACAAGTGTCCTATGTCTGGATGAGGAGTCCAACTAAAAATCTTTAAAGATCTAAACCTCTTCTACTTTGTGTGAGCAAAGCATCCTGTTACTTACACAGCCACAAGTCATTAGCTAGAAACTTGTGTCTCTTGAGGGTTTTAAAAGGTCTTTAGGCCCTTTTGTTGAGAAGAAAACATGAGACTGGCTCATGAGAGAACACAAAGTTGATAAGTCTAAGCAGGTCACAAAAACAAGAACTTCACTTTATTTCTTTTTCCTCTCTTGGACACGTTTCTCTACAGCAGCAAAGAGAATATTTATTCATGTGCAAGAAATATGACTAATTTTTTGAAATGACAGAAAAGAACCTAAAACTCCGGTGCAATTAGCCTACAGGTAAAGCTCAAGGTTTTCAGAGTAACATCCCAGGTAAGGATGCACTGTGCTGATAAAGCACTGAAACAATACAGTTGCTAGGGGTCACTAGGACAGCTACTTTCTCAGTGCTCTGGTTAAACTTATTCTTCCAAAGAGGAACCAAAAGCTTCTTTAGCAGAATATCTTAAGCCTGGTTTCCTATCACTACCTAGTATGTGACTGTCCAGGAACTCATGAGAGTTTCTACTGCGGCCATCACAGAAACCGAAAAATACCTTCCCACACATCTCCAACCTCAAATTCCCTGCCTCTCTTCAGCAAGTTGCTCAAGAATGACTGATCCTCAGTGACTTTTTATTTATTTCTTGCTCTCCTGCAGAAAGCACCTCTTCTGCAGAGGCCTGTTCTACCCCTGTAGTACATTTGCTATCTGGATCTCACTGATTTCACTGGCAGGGAAGAGGTGTGCACACACATACACCAGAGCATGGGTCTGGACAGAAGCATCCAAGAAACAGAGCAGCAGCCTCTTTCTTGGACACAAGTTAGCTCTCTGATTGCTGTCGTGTAAGACTGGCCCTGGGGGACAGCTGTGACGTATGATTGCAGTGCAAACACTGCAGGTGTTCCCTAAGCTGGGAGATGCTCAGGTCTAGATCAACTTTCATGTTACTGGTTATATATGAGCAGCATAAGGAGAAGAAACATTAATTAAATTACTTATAATCCCTGAAAAGACCAAGAAGAAGTGAAACAAAAGATTCCTTTCCAGACATGGAGACTGGTCACTGACAAGTGAGCTGGCATCTGCCTTGGCACTTGTGTCTACCAGCTTTGCAAAAAGCAGTTTAAGGTTCATGACAAACCCCTTCATGTAACAGAGACCTCTAGCACAAATGAAGGCCCAAAATTGCCCATTACCAAGTCTGCCAGGCCATGAGATATGCCAACACTTTGTGCTGTAGCAGAGGCACATGCAAGAGGAGTAAATCAGTTTCCAAATTTTACAGCTCAGCAATCCCTTAGACTTGCTCAAGAAGAACACCTCTGTTCTCCATAAGTTTTGAGGAAAAGAGGAAAGACCTAACATATCCCCTGCTAGTCCATCTGTGGAGAGGATCCCGCCACAGCCTGGTTACAGCACACATCAGAAATGCAGGACTTAAAAGTATATCCTTTTCCAAGGGAGGAATGTGCAGCTACATTTATTTACAGCAATGCTCCACACTCTTTTCCTACTCTACTGGCAGTTCAAAAGATGCACAGCCAATATGAGACAGCTGTTCCAGGACTGGCCTTTGTCACAGAAAAGATGCTGTGAATAAATCAGTCTCATGTATTACCATGGCCAATAGGATACCCCAGCATAATTAACCTCCCCATTTTATAGACTGTTCAATTGAGACATGAAGCATTGACTTAACCTGCCATGATTCCACAGGCAAAGAATGACCAAGGCAGGAGCAGCAGCCCTCCCTAACCTCACATGAAGGCACACAGACAAGCAGGAATGAAGAAGGCATGTCTGCTTTCTTGCTGCTCTGCATCGTCTCCTTGAAATCCCTCCGAGTGCACTCTTGCAGAGCACTCTTGGCGCTTGTGCCAGTCCTCCACATACAACATTGATCATGGACCAGGCTTCATAGGATGCTTCCTGCTTGTTTTTTCACTAATGGATATAATTTTTTAAAAGTAAGATGTTGGGGGGGAGGAAGGATGAGGGAACCCTGAGTGAAAGCTGCCACTGCGCTCAGTCTCTATGGAAATAATCCACAATGCTAATACATCCTAAAATGGTAATAAAGCCTGTGTTTTCTTATGTAATCCCATAGTAAGAAAGAGCTCTGTCGGCTTGCCTGACAAATGATATCTCTGTAACCTTGGAGGGGATTATTACTAAAAAACACGGGGTGGAAAAACAAAGCAACACAACACAGATGCACGCAAATCCATCGGATGCAGAAAAAAGACAAACAGCTCCAGCCGGCTCCTGTGCATTGGCCCCACGATATTTGTCTCTGCCGTCAAAGGAGGAAAGGATCTCCTGGCAAAGCAGCAGTCCTGCCCTGGCTCCTCCTCTGCTCACAGCCCCTGCTCCCTCCCCAGACACCTCAGTACCAGAAGCAGGCGGAGGGCAGGTTTTCCCCTTTTCTGTCCTCCCTCCCTCTCTCCCTCCCTCCCTCCCCCAAAATGAACATTCAAAGCCCCGGCAGCTGGCCAAATCCAGTTTGCCTGCGTCACCAGTGCACGTGGATTCACATCTGTCCTGCCCAGCGGTGATGGAGCCAGGGCTACGTGCGTCCCTGAGAAGGATTCATGCCCCCAAATCCATCAAGTTGTGTGTCAGCAAGGGTGGGGAGAGCATTTTCTGGGCACTGTAAGAGCTGAGTGGCACTGTAAGGCTTAGAGTTTGCCTTAGAGGTGTAGGGACTGGGGATGTTTGGAGGTAAGGGTGTGCCCATTTTGGAGCTGTCTCTAAGTTTGGCTGATGAACCACAAACCAAAGCCAGGCAACACTTTTCTCTTGAGCCTCAGGTGCAGAACAGAAATAAGACAGCACCAACTGCTTCACAAGGTGAGGCAGTGTACAGGTCGCTCTCTCACTGCCTCCCTCTACTCCTCTCTTCCCCTGGAGGCTGCGCCCTTCTGTGAACACAGAAAAGGGTCCACCAGGCCACCCTGGAAACTCTCAGAGGTGCAGGTTTGCTGGAGCAAACCCTCCAGTCCTCATGTGAAGCAGTCAGCCCCAAGGTCCATCCTGCAAGACATGGCAGCCAGACAGTCAGGAGGCTGACCCCAGAACACGACTCACATGCAATAATGTGAGCAGCAAGCTCTTATCTCAGTGCCAGCAAAAGATGGTGACTACTCTAGAATCTCTTTCCCACAGATCAAAGCATGGGAACGCTGAGTGGAATGCCGGAAAACTTCCTTGGAAACAAGAGATGACATCAGGCGGGTTTCCATGCCTGATTGAACATTCACCCTTTTATGTTGTGCTGTGTTTGAGGGAACTTTTATGTTTTCTCAGACAGCAGAAGATGCATGAATAGGGAGTCTTGATTCAAAGAAGATTCCTCAAGGCTGGAAAAACACAATCCTGAAGCAAAAACCATCAATCCTAACACTTAAAAAGATGTTATTCTGACATTTAAAACACATGTTTAATGGATCAGAGCCTTTATCAGTCAGTGCATGTAGAGAGCTCTAATTCATACTAAATGTATGCAATGTGACTGTCTGGAAAATAAAGGGTTACAATCATTATTCTCAGCAGTCACTTTTTTTTAATTAATAACCTTGTAATTGGTATCGACTTAAACCAACTGATGACAGTCTTATGATGGGCCATTCCCAGCCAAGCTTGGTACCCAATTGCCCTCAGGTCAGGAAAACAGTGAACTCCATTATTGGCAGAAGCTTTTTGCCCCAACCACTCTCATTCCTGTCCCACAGGGAGGTCACCCCACACCACCCACCTCTGCAGCCTTCCTCCGGCCCTTCCTTTCCAGCACCATGGCTCCATGGAGCCTCTGCTGTGCTGCAGCCTGGATCCCACAGGCCAGCATTTAAATCATCAGCGTTTCCTGATGCCTTGATTTCCCTGCAGCACACTGTGATTCCAAAAGGTGAGCCCACTGCCAGGACCACCGGAGCCCCTACCCAATGGCACGCTGGCAAAGAAAGCAAAGGCAAACCCACCCCCAGGCATTCACTTCTAGGAAGCAGAAGGAGCAAAACCTGCTCCACTGTTAAGCCATGGGCTCAAGGGATGGAAATCCCCCCACAAGATCTGCAAGATATGGTAATTTTGGGTGTCTCTGACGTAACTGCAGTGCGCAGGTTGGACATGCCTCTCTGAAGCAAAAAGGGCAGCACTGACAAAGGGCAGCCTTGCCTCTGCAGCAGCGGCTCAAGCCGCGGCCTCACCTAAGACAGGTCACAGCCATAAATAAAGCCCTGGGGCAACATTTCTGACCTGGAGCTCTTTTACAGCAAATTTTGGGAGACGTTTAGAAAGAAAAGCCCATGTCAAGTAAGTACAGAAGGCACCACAGCAGCTCCTCTGTAAGGTTGCAGCACCAGGCTCGCCTAGGGATTGAGAGTCTAACATCTCTGCTGGCCTCGGGGCGTCCCTCCGAAGCATGCCCTGCTTCTCCCCCTTCCCCCCGGGACCGAAAAAATCCCCTTTTCTCCCGAAGCCTCGGCAGGGCTCCCTCCGGAGGGCTTCCCTCCTCCACTACCAGGGAGCAGCATTAGAGGGCAGTGCGCTGCCTTGGAAGCGGGATGTGTGCGTGCGTCCCACCCCGGGGCCGGGCCACGGGCACCCCCTCGGGCACGGCGCCTCCCGGCTGTCCCGCAGCATCGTCGCCGCAGGACGAGGCCACCCCCATCCCCAGGGACAGGCTCCCCCGAGCCCTGCCCGCCGCGTCCCGCCTCGCAGGCGGCAAGCGGGAAATCCTGCAGGGGCTGAGTTTTAATTAGAAAATGCCTGGGTTTAATTAAATAAATGTGGAGCTGAATAATACAATCAGGAGAATTGCCTGTGCTCTTTTATTTTGCAATTCAATTTGGTTTGTGCTGTACCCACACTTTCAGTTTTCTTTTGCCAAAATCTTTTGCATTGATCTCTCGGAGCTGCATTGCAGAGTTTGCCAGGGACAAAGCTGGAAGCGCTGGCTGTTGAATAAAGGGCAGCTGGAACTTTTCACAGCTGGGGATGCATTGGAGGTAGGCTGTCTCTGCGGCAGAGGAACACATTTTTCCAGATTTTTGAGCACCAAAGTCCCCACTGATCGTCTGTAAGTGGAGTTCAGCAACACTCTCACCAACCAGGTACAAAAGAAGAGGACAGCAAAATACACTGTCCCATCTATAACCACGGAGAGCAAGCAGGTTAGTATGCATGCAAACGAGTGGGCAAACAAGCTCATAAGCCAACACAGCATCTTCATTCTGCAACCCTGCAAACACTGCACTGATTTCCTGAGCACACAATTGTTAAGGTTCCAGAAACCAAAATTACAAACAAAGCCAATATTTTTGCTTTCAAAAAGCCAGTTCTGGTTGCTAAGTGACTACAGTATACTTCTCTGTCACATCATTTGAAAAGCCCACGCACTAAGAGCAAGGAAATTGCTAGGTTAGGACATCAGGAATGTGCCCTAGCAAGATGATGAATTTTAAATATGTATTTGTACTACTGTAGCACTTAGAGACCCCGTAGAACCATTGTCTTTGGTAACATTAAGAGTAAAATATGATTCCAAGAGGTTTTAAGCTAAAACAGGGTACAAGAAGTTAGTGTAAGACACTAGAGCACAGACCTAGAAAAAGCGAGGGCAAGGAAGCAACTCCATCAGGACTAAAAAGGAAACCCATTGCAAACAGAAAAAACTTCAAAGGGAGATATCTAGAGACAGCACTGGTGACTCAGGGTATAATAAAATGTGTTTGGATGGCGAACTGGTGGAGTATTTGGGGAAAAGAGCACAAAAAGGTAAAAGCATGAATGAGGGGTCAAAGTAGGAAAGCTTTAAAACCAATGACAGAAGTTTTGAAAGAACAGGATACATCAGAGTAGCATCCTGTAGGAAAAAAAAAAATCGTAAAGGAACCACATAATGTCATAAGTAAAAATCTGGAGGAAAAAATATGAAACTTTGATAGACTGCAGACAAAGAAGCAGTAAGAGCTGAACCTATCTCTTGAAACAGCACAATAAGCAATAGCTGCAAGACAGCACCACTAGTTCTGGTTACTGTGGCAATATATAAAAAAATGCTCAGACTGAGAAAGTACGACTCCTCTGTGCTTTATCAAGCATCACATAATGAAAAGTATGAAACAACTTTACTTCCCTTCCCCAATAGCTCTGGAATTCTTAAAAAGGACTATTGATTTTATTTCCTAAATACTATTTTTAAGACTACTTGCCCATAAAAATCATTGTTAGTGAATAAATTAATCAGCTGACTATGCCTGTGAATAGTCTTTCTGCTTGTGATTCTTAGGAATGCTGGCATCACTGTCTGGTGTAAAGTCTGCATGTAGCCACAACAAACCCTGTTGTTTTGTAAATACCCTTTTATTCATGAAACAGTGCTATGCTTTCCCATAGTGCTCTCCTACATCCCTCTCAAATGGGAATTACACATGCTGTGCCAGGCAGAGATATTTTGCCATGGGCTTCAGAGCACCCACACACGTGGTAGGTGCCTGGGGAATGGAGGCTGGACCACTGGGACCCTCGCTAGGTAAAGATGTGATGCCTGGGGTCACCAAGCCAGAGGACCACAGCAGCAGTGAGACCAGAACACTGGTCCAAGCACAACTGCCCACTAAATATCCACCACAGAGAAGTTCAGAAAAGACCAAGAGAGTTTGCACAAGTAATTCAGAAAGAAGAATGACAAAACTTGATTGGTAGTCAAATGAGAGATGTGGTCTTGCTTTTAAGACAAAGAGCTATGATTACTGTTTATATATACAACACTTACATCATTTCTTGAGATCACATCAAGGGTTTGTGTGGGTGTACATCAGTATTTTGTCACCCACAGAGTTTTCAAACCTGCTGGTCAGAAAATTTAACAAAACAGTAGACACCTCCAAGGTTTATGTTCCTGTAAGATTTGTGACACTGAGGAGATGGGTAAATTTGTGTTGTGACAAACTGTTGTAACAACTCAACAGATAGCTGCCTGGTTTCTCCTGCCAGGCAGTCAATCACCACACACAGAGCCCAAAGCCAAGCACTTGCCAGACCAGTACCTAGTTAAGTAAAGAGGAAGGAGAGGAGAAAGTAAAGGATGTTTCTAAGTGTCAAAAGAGATGTAGGAAGAAGTTCAGTGTTACCAGTTTGGGTAGGGGCGGGGGTGGTCGTGTGGAACTCTTGGGCAGGGCATGAGGTGCCTGAGGATGTGTGCACTCTCTGCAAGCATTGTGGTGCTTGATCCTGGGGATGTCAGCAGAACAAGAGAGCATTGCAGGAGTGTGGGATGTAGGACAAGAACCTGCAGGCAGACAAGTTTCCCAAATGAGCTTTTTTTTGTGTGTGTTAGCAGGTGAAAATACCATTTTCTTTAAAGGTTTATAAAAAAGGGGTAAGTACCAGGTACCAGGTACAGGTACAGATGGTAGTACCAGGTAGGTACAGATGCAAATTGGTGTAAGAAAGCTCCTTCTAGGCATGCCCACACACTGCACAGTGACATTAGACACACGTCTAGGTGCAGCACTGTCCTCATTCACCCATATGTCACCAGCAAGCACAGAGAAATCAGAGCAAGCCCAAGCTGAGTACATTAACTCATCATATCCCTGCCTTGTTCCTAAGGTCAAGAAGTCTCCTGTCTGTTTTTCCAAACTAAGCTTCTGTACCTGACAAACTTATAAAATGTGTTGGACAGCACTTTACATGTGAATGATGCCTTGTCATTATGTGTAGATATCCAAAATACTGTATCTACGAGCAATCTCTGCAAGACACAGATAAGTTACAGATCTACCAGGCCATCTGTGACCCAGGCTTTGGTCATCCCTGTGCCACAAACCCCCCACATCTTCAGATGAGTCATTTCACCACGGCTGTCCATGCAAAAAACAGATCTGTATCCTCTCCCTCTCTGCCAAGGAAGCACGGTAGTGGACAATTCAGGAGGAGGACTAATTTAAGGTTAATAGATGAACGCTGTATGCTCTTTCAGTGCCACTTCTTCATGGTCTTTGACACATTTTATCTCTGCAATCATCTGGGTAAAGAAAAATGGGTCCTGCAGCCTGGCGGGTCCTTGGCCATGCTCTCCTGCTCCCATGGTGCAGCTCCTGCCCCCCCACCCCAGCACCACACGTCTCCCTGCCAGAGATACCCAAGTGTCTCTGGCATGCCACGTGTTTGGAGTGGTAACCAAACCCGGCTCCTCAGAATAGACACACTCCCCCCGTGGCTCCCACCCCCCTCCATCTTCAGTAACCTTACCCCAACAGGGCAGGGGCTGGAGGCAGGAAAACAGGCAGGCCTGTAAAACAGGAGATGCTCAAGACTCCAGAGATTAACTCTATCCACCAGATGCAATTGTTACCCAAGTTCTCACCCCCACCCTATCCCCAAATCTTCGTAACAGGTGGAGAACGAGGGGGTGGCCACCACCCTCACAAGAATCCCTGCATGGATGCCAAAGGGTTGGATATAACCAGGTACAGCCAGAGGCATCCTGGCAGAGGGAAGAAGACAGCGAGCCAAATAAAGACATGGAATGCAATATCAAAGTGTAGATAAAAATACATGGACATCACCCCTCTTCTGAGCAGAAGGAAGGGCCGAGAAGTCTCATTGCCAAACCCAACAGATTTCATTCTGCCCTTCCTGAAAGATTCAAAAAGCACAACAAATACGGCCTGAACTGCTGCACTGCAAGTCAGGCCAAGCGTGGCAGGAGCCCTTTAGCAGCACTGGCAGGCTCTGCTCACACACAGTGCCTATGGTGTGTTTGTGGGGAGGGCAACCTGGGCCTGCCATGGGGGCTCCAGGCCAGCAAAGCCAGCATTACTCCTGGAACACAGCTCACAAAGAGCAAGACTGGTGCCACATCACAGCTAAAATGAAACTGACTGTACAAGCTCTGCCCACATGGACTCAATGGCTGGGTATGTGCACAGCACCCCAGGAGGCACTGCTGGGAGGGAAGAGCTATTCAAGGCTCCTGAAGGGCAAGGGGGGTGAGGGCAGCCCTGGACTGGCTGAGGAACATGACAAAGTCTGGGAGATGGCCAGGCTCCTTGGACAGGCGTGGGTGAAAAAGGAGCCACTGTCCTTGAGCACCCTGCCCCAGACATTGGGTGAAGGTAGGTGACCAAGAGGACAGTGTGTCTCTATGTAAGTGCAAGGAGATGCATGGAGGGAAGGGGTGGGAGAAAGGCAGAAGCAAGTGTAAAAGCCCCTGATTGTGCATGGCTTGGAGTGGGACACACTGGGAGACTAGAAGGACACACGGAAAGAATGAGACTCAGAGAAAACTAAAAAGAAGCGAGAGTCACCAGACAGAAAACACAGAGTCCATTTTTCTGCACCACTGAACGGAGTCACTTTTTTATGAGACCAATGATGTAGTAGGAAATAAAGATAAATCTTCCCTCTGCCTGAGCAGATGAGGCATTTCTAGAGCAGAGCACAAGGAATAGGTCAGAGGGCTACCCTACCTGAGCAGCTCCTGCAGTGTGGCACAGCACCATGATGAACAAGGCCCACAGCACAGGCAGAACATGGTGCAAGGCAGCAGGACTACGGATGTGATAAGACAAATCACACCCAACACACTGGGGAGGACTGGTGAAAGGTGCCCTCCATCCAGGAGCCTTGGGGATGTTCAGCCTGATCTGGGTTTCAGTTCCTCACCTTTCTTGGGGAGCTCTGACTATGGCATAGCACCCCATGATGCTTCAGACAGGAATCCCATGTTACATCTGGGAGAGACAGAGCTCAGCTGTGGTTGCAGCCCTTTTGGTGCAGCTGCTCTGCATTACCTTGGGACAGACCATGGATGCAGAAAAACCTGATGAGACCATGAACAGGAAGAAGAGAAAAAGCTATAAAACTCTGAAGAGGTAGCTCTAGGTATAATTTGTGTGTGATGTGCCAGACCCAGCAGAGCAATGGATCAGCTCCACTACCCAGGGCCCAGTGCAGGTCTAGCATAACAGAAGGCACTTTCACATATATAACAGAGCAGTCAAGAAATACGAGGGAAGAGGAGAAGGAGAAAGCCTGCCAAAAACCTGGAAGAGCACAGTCAAGGTGTCACTTGTGCAATGCTTCTCAGGCACAGAGAATGAGATGCATATTTGGTAGGAGAAGGTACATATTTAGGTGGAGCTCTTCAGGAAAAAAAACATAACCTTTGTAATGTGGCAATAAGTGCAACCAGTACAGATTGCTAAAGCAATGAAGTTGTGTAGAGGATCCAGTCCAGCAGATATCATGAATACCTCAAGAACAAGAAATTTTAGTGCCTAGATTGAGCACCATGGTTTACTGGCACTGCCTTCATTTGGAGAAACACAGTCTTTTTCATAGATAGGGTTACAGGAGGAAGAATTATGTCTAAATTTCACCACTCTCCACAGGCAGCTTCCCTCCCCAGACAGCTTCAAAGCATCAGCAGTATTACGACTCAGAGGTGCCAAAGTGGACCCAGTGTTCTCTGCAGCAGCTGAGGGCCACGAGAGCAGGCTGACATGGGCAGCCACCATCACACCTAAATGCAAGTCTTGAGCAAACTGAATGTAATGAGAATCACACACTCAGGGTAGAGGTATCCCTGTTAACACATGCTTTTACGTAAAATGTGCTTTAGTTTGGCTCCTTCCTGTATTTCCCCCCACCCCCCACTCCCATTGTAACTATCAATGTCTTTACAACACGTCTGGAGCAAAGGAGCTGTCAGGATGCTGTAGCAGCTGGGCATGAGACAGCAAGGCTCTTCACACTGGATTAGAGAGTGTTAAGACTCGGGGCATTCACATATTTGCTGGATGTTATTGATAGTGATCAAGGAGTTAACTCCACTAGCAGTTACATTTTGGGGGTGAGGTCACCCTTGTTGGTACTAATGGGTCTTCTTGCCCCTCTGACAGCAAACATTGCAACTGCCCTTTGCAACTCATTGCAGAAAACCTGCTGCAAACTCACTGCCCTCACCACATCCTCAAACACCCAGCTCTGTCTCTGAGGTTTGCTTTTCTCTCCTGTTTCTATCCTGGGACATGAAGGCAAGCAGGGCTGGCAGTGGGACCTTCCTACAGTGTGAAGCAGTGGCAATTTTGCTGGGAGCAGGATCCCAATGCTCTCACATGAAGGAGCTTCTTTTTATACTTAGTTCTGACTGTGAATTATCCCTGGATAGGAAACAATCCAACTCCTTTCTTAGGAGTTAGGAGAATACTGATAACCTTTGAGCAAAGCAAACAGCTTGAGGATATGGATGCAAGAGGCTGAAGTGCAAGAAAGAAACCCTACAAAAGGACAGCAGCACAGGACAAAAAAATCCCATCACCAACATGCAGCATGTTGGACTGCTCAGCTTTCTATTTCTCAGTGCCTTTGATGCAGTAACCCAGCTGCCTTGGGAAGCCCAGAGCCCCTTACCTCCCTCCCAGACAAGTACCTTCACTGCAGAGTAATCCTTAGCTCTTCCTGGCTGTTGTCCCAGCTCTCACACACATTTTGGGCCTGGCATGTGAGCCTAGTCCTCGCTACCAGCCTGGGTTAAAGCCCAAGTGCTGGTTCCACTCCTGCAGATGACCCTACACATTCAGCAAGGCGTTCTCCAGGTCCTGCCCATAATTCTACTGACATGGCAACTCCCTGCCTTACCTACACACTCCCAGGTTATTTGTTATCCCCTAAAACACTATCTTTCCCACATCCATCTTTATTGAATACATTTTGGAATACAATTCCCCACATTAAACACTTTACTTCCAGAATATCAGGCAAGCTGATGGGAAATCATTCACTCCCTCTGCCATCACTTTACCAAGTGAAGGGGCCAGAGACCTGCTGGACACCCAGCCAGGAAGGCCTTGAGTCCAGAGATATGCAGCTCAAATCTGCCACTCTGTGATGGCTTTACACAAGCCAGGTTTCCAGAAGGATTTCAGGCCAGGAAAAATTTAAAGCCCTCAAGCTATGTATCAAAAAGATGAAAGACCATATCCTTCATCCTCAGCGTTTACAAAAATGTGTAGCACACTCAGCAGCAACTTCCAGCTGAGAGACTGACTGATGACCCGCAGTGAAGACAAAGGCACCTGAGAAATCACACAGAGCACAAGTCACAACACACAGCTATCTCTCAGCTGTTGATGATTCAAGAACACCATCATTTGGGGTATGAAACCCTCACTTGAGTAAATTTCCTTGTACTATGGGAAATCTCCACAGCAGGACCCCAGCAGGTACTGATTTACACAAGTTTTTACTGAAGTTCTTCGTGGGGAAATCCTGGTCTGCCATTCAGATCACGTGTCTGTGAGGCTCTTCAGGAGCATGTACATTGCACTGTGTGTACAGCATGCACTGTGCCCGGGCAGGGTCTGTAAATGTAACCTCTTCTGCTGTTCTTACTTCTCTCAGTACAACATACCGCTTCTCTGCTGCCCGTGCTGCTGACAGACAATGGCAAAACCAGTTGGCTTGCAAGTCCCAAGTCCCAAGTGCCAGAGAGAGCACTCTATACCATGTAGCAGAGAGACAGCAGTGCACTAAGAAATGCCACACTGAAGGAGAGGCCATGATGCCACCAAATATAGCTGGGAAAAGGCACACATGCCCTTGAAGAGAAGAAGCAGCAGGCTGCAAGGTAGGTGCAGGGCAAGAACAGTGCTTCCAAGGGTCAGCCTCCATCAGAGCACCAGTTCCTGCAGCACACGGCCACTGGGCTCAAGTTGTACAGGTGTTTTCCTCTGACCACAGCTTTGAAGACTGCCCATTCATCTGATTTGTGAGTTATGTAATCACCAGAGAAAAACAGGGTTTGCTTGTTTGCTTTTTGCTTTAATAGAAGTCATGTAATCACTTTAGGTTTAAGCTCCAGTCCAAATCGGACTATTTTTACATTTCAGGCTTGATCTCTCGGGAAAGAGGACAAGTCCTTTTGCCTGGCTTACAAAGAATGGGTTGTGATAACGCAGTGACTGCTGGAGGACTACATGGAGAGCAGCATGTCCCTTCTCATCCTGATCCCTGGGGTGCACTCACTGGTTGCTCACCCCACAGCTCCCAGGTAGAGATCTGTGTGGTGTTGGAACCTGCACTGCATGGGCCTGGGCAAACCTTGATTCACTTACTAATTCTTGCTCTAGCTTTCTTGCACCCATAGATCCCAATTCCCCTGCTCCCCAGAAGCAATTAATCCTCTATTTCATCCCACATTTAGAGTTCAGCACATTGTTCAGCATTTCCCTCTGAAATCCACCAGCCATTCCTTTCATGACAATTCCCTTGGCATTACCTATCACTGCACCTGCTACCTACCAGCTAAACATTGAGGTTCCTTCAACCCAGAGGAACAGACGAAAGATTTGCACACTTTAACAAATCATATCTTCCATTGCACAGGTGCTACTTTGCACAGAGACCAAGTCTGGAATAAAACAGGTTTCTTCCCCTGTTCCCCACTGCCAGCCCATTTCTCCCCCTTTGCAGCAAGCAGGGACTGCCTCCTGGTGATGACAGTGCACACTTCAGGGGTGTTTAGACCACGGCCCAAGCCACCCTACAAATAAAGTCTGCATACAGACCTTCCTCAAAGCAGAGTGTTTACAAACTGATTTATTGCCCCAGGCCCCATCAGTAACTGTTTTTGCTCCTTGTCAAATGATTCGGATTTCACTCAGTGCTTCTTCTCAGGCAGAAATGCCCGTCATGTTGGCAGCAGGATTAAAATGGCATGTGAGCCAGCCAGGGTGAAAATGTCCCCATTAATTTTTCATCTTTCCTCAGGCAACCCTGCCCATAGATCTACACAGGTACTAAGACAGCTTTGTCAACGAAAACTGTTATCTCCTCTTCCTCTCTGTCCCCAGCGCGCAGGCAGCAGAGCAGTGGCAGCGGTAGGAGGCAGTGACCCTTTCAGAGCAGCTGTGCCCCTGCCTTACCAAGAGGCCTGGGGCACCTGCTGAGGCTGAGGGCATGTCCCCATGGACTGAACACGTGACTTCAGTCAAACTTCCTCCCACAGCAGCCCTGGGAATGCCTGAGCTGGTGGTGGCCAGTGAGCATTTTTCATGGGAAGTCTGCAGCCAGGCAGCCCTTTGTACCAGCTACCTTTGAGCAACCATCACTTGGAATCACAAGTGCTTACAAAGTCTAGAGCAGCCCTCCACTGCACTCCCTCAGCCTCCTTCAGCAGTGCCCACAGAGGCCAGACCACACTAGGAAATCATGTCTCTCTGAATGGGCATCTCACTGAGATACACAAAGATGCTGTGACTGAAATCGTCCCCTGCTCTGCCCCAGAGCTCTTAACAACAGCAACAATGGTGACACCACCTTCAAGTTCACAGAGCTGCTTTGCTCCAACCCACAGTCAATCCCCTCTTCTCTGACATCAGGTCTCCCTTCAGTCCTCCCCAAACAGAGATGTACCAAAACATGTCAAAAACAATCATCTCTGCAAACACAAGAAATCTGTTATCACCCTTCCTTAACAGCCTTCGCAGGCTCCCACTGCTCCTGCACCCATTGAGCCTGGCCAGGCAAAAGCCTGTGGCAAAACAAGGAGACCTTCATGGGAAAGAATAAAATGCTGCCCAAAATGAGTTGTCAGCCGGTTGTTCTCTCTGCCAAGGCTTCCCACAGAAGAGCCGTGCTGTTGGAGACCTTGGCTCTCAGGCCAGAGATAGAGCTGAGAACCACATCACTTCCAGCCACTGACGATCCTGTGGTCCTGGTTTTTAATAATATTAATAGTGATAAGTGTCAAGGCTAAATTCCAGCTCAGGTGATTACACAGTCCCTGGGTTAATCCCCCCACAGTCCCTCCACAGGTCTGACTGGATGTAGGAATAGTAAGCCATTACTTGCTCAGTAACTTACATTCATGTTACAGGGGAGGCACAGCAAAAGCAGAAACCAAGCTCAGGGAAGATTCTGTTCGGATGTATTGGGAGCCAAAGAGATTTTGACAAATGTCAATAAGCCAAAAATGTATTTGAGCTCTCCACAAGGCAGGATTCTTTCTTCAAAAGCTGATGAGAAATTTAGAGGTTTGTGTGCATTTGGTTGCATGTCTGGTCATATGTCCTATTACTATAGATTCAGTCTTAAAATATTGCTAAGGATGCAGCTTTACAATACCTACTTGATGTGAGGACCATTAACAATGAGAACTGTGTAAGTACTAGGCTTGACCGGATGGCTGACAGGATTTTTTGCATTTTCTCATCATACATTTACCAATGGCTCTGCACCATCATCATAATAGCTTTATCCTCCAGCTGTATAGTCATAATTGCATTTTATTTTTGTATTTCTTGGCAGTTTAATGCTAAGCACAGTTCTCAAAATGGCTGCTTTTGTCCCACATAAGACTCTTCCCTCTCTGTGCTGGCTGACTTTAACTTCTGTTTTGATATGTTTGTCTTCTCTAATATTTGTTTACCTTTTATTATTCCATCTATTTTCTTTGACATACATCTTTAATTAGCTGCACTCCTCTGCTTTCACTGCCTACTAAAACATTCATTTAGAAAGTGTGCTGCTCACTCCTGCTGGAAATCTCAGTTGTATGCTTAAAAGGTCAAGTCTATTTCTTGCAATAACCTTTGTCTGGCCAAGTAATCAGTCATATATCAGAGATAAGGCAGCCCCTAAGGAAACAACTTGTATTCAAAATGTATTGAAATATTTTTCCTTTGGCAATGAAGATTTGTAAACAAGATAGGTAACTCTCACACCAGTACAATAATAATTATTTTCTACTTTCAGAGATAATATACCCTTCGAAAGAGACACCCTTCTAGACTCATAAAACTTGAAATCTCTGGAGATTTTGTTCAACAGGTTGCCTTTGCTTTGAACTAACACCCACTGCTGAGCTTTTGAGCCTCCAAGCTTCCTGTGGGTGGCAAGTTTATTCCCCTCTGTATCTTTCTCTGGAATCCCTCAGAAGCCTGGGAAGAGCTGGAGCCACTTGGTCAGTGCTCCACCTCAGACACTTACCTATTAGTTTTCCCCAGGCTGGTGCCTGGGATGAAGGACACAAGAAAAAGTAGCAGTGCTGAGAGATGAGCACTTGATCTTCACCTTCCTCCAGCCCTGCAAGTGGGACAGGGGACCACAGCATGGCTGGGGCACTCCAGAGACAGCTTTAGCTTTGCAAAACAAGGCAAGTACTAGATTTTTCCAGACTACTGGAAAGCATTTGGGGATACAGGGAGCAATACTGACCACAACAGCAGTTTGTCCTTCTCTGCCACGGCATGGAGAGGTGACACGTCTTTGCCCAGGTCAGTGGCAGAGCTGGAACCAGGATTTGGCATGGAACAGGACTCAAAGCAGATTGAATCATGCTTTGCTGACGTCCCAACTTTGCCTACACCTTGTCGTGCTGCTTTCACATCAGCCCCAGCAACTGTGCAGCTCTCTAAAGAGTCACTTCTGGGGTGTAGTTGAAAATGCCAGTACAGGGGAAGCAGTGGCAAGTCATGGATGGGGGGACAGAGTGTTGCAGCAGAGTCTCAATACAGCTTACAGCACCGAGGCCTTGAGCAGTCCTGACTGTCAGCCTTGTGCATGTGCTACCTCCTCAGGTGTACAGCAGCTGGGCTCTATCTTCAGCCAAGTAACTGAACCACTTCCAGCAGAAAGCCAGGCTCTCCTCAGCACTGCTTCAGCACTGTAATTAATTCACAAGCCTTTCCCTTTCCCCTCCCTGTGCCAGGTCAGCAAATTCACTGTTATGCCAGTAACTAAAACTGTATCTCGCCCTCTCTGGCAATTTATCAGTCTTATTGGCACGAATGTGTCTTCCCCAGACAGCCAGTGAAGTAAAGGTATGGCAGAGCAAACAACTGAAGTGTGTGCAGGACAGACAGTGAAAAGCTGGCATGACACATGGGGCAAGAGGCTGCGAGGGTGAGGTGAGCCAGTGCATGAGGTGGAGAAGAAAGCACACCTGAGCAGAAAGAGAAGTCACCTGTATCCAAAGAAGCTGTGACACTGCTCCTCTGGAATTAGGGGTGGGCAGGACTGGTGCTCACAGACTCATGGTGGTTCACAGGAACCCAGGGCAAGCCATGCATCCCAGGGCTGGTCTCAGTCAGCCTCTGCAATGCCTCTCAAAGCACACAGTTTTGCAGCAAGACTTTTCTGGTTTCTGGGATGCTGCAGGAAGCCTGGTGCAAAGCACTGTGAAATAAGATGCATCCAGGCTGCTTGTGAGTTATCAGGTATAAGTAGCCCTCCTCTATGATGCAAAACAAGATGGTGAAATAAAGATATCAGCTCTCCAGCTGTGTAACCAGGGGTCCTCACTGTGAAGACACATGCATACCAGGCTTCATCACTGTCAAAACACTCCTCAGATTTCACTGTCATCTCAAAGCTGATTATATTTACCCTCCGGGTATTGTCTGCATTGTATTTTAATAATCGGCCCACCTGTTATTATTTTCTCTCTCAAATCTGTAGCTCTTCAGCAGTGCTGTAATTTAACTCCAGCTGAAGGCTGCTTGGGTCTGGATGACAACATTTTCTCCATTAGTATCTGCCAAAAACAAATGATCATAACCACCTTCAGCTCTACAAGATTCATTTAAATCACGATGCAGAGCAGAAATAAGCTGTTTGGCCATCATAGCTCCACTGTGGGCAAATGTTGGTCCCTGGTCATGACATGACCACCAGTCAGGAATGCCCACTGGCCTCAAAAGGTTGCTAATGACAGTTGTGGCATCAGCATACATGTCCACTGCCATACTGCTCCCATCTTTTCCCTCTCAGGAGAAAGTGAAAATCAATACCAGATGCTGTTTTTCTGTCAGTATGGTAAAAGGAAGAGAGATGGTCGCCACATGGTCTATCACACCCCCTTGGCATCCAGGCTCCAACAAAAGAGGGCTTCATCCTACCTTGTTATGCCAAAGTCAGTCTGATTTTGCTGAAAATATAAGACACAGAACTCTCCAATATCAAATATAAACTTACATGGTAGGAGGTGCTAGTGAAAACTTTTTCCTGAACTTTATGGTTGACCAGCAGAACCCCCAAAGTATTTAGGTTCCTTTTGCAAAATAAAGTGAACTCTAAACTACTCTGATTCCAGAAAGCCAAGACTCTGCTATCCTGAAAACTCACATTCAAACTAGCTCCTCTGTGTAGAACTCACATTTTCTTTGGCCAGCATCTCCTTGAATTGTGCAACATGATATTTTACATACTCAGCAATACCAGTCAAGATCTGTAGCATCTTCTCACTGAGAGAAAAAGCAGAAGGAAAAAAAAATAATGAATGACTGCATTAAAGTAATTCTGATCTGGCCTGGGGGTATATTATGACGAGGCTTCACTCGCTGGTATGCTTCCAGACGTTTCCATTTCCTTGCTGTCACTTCCTTTCACATAAGCTTGCCTGCATTGTGTTCCCAGCTGTCAAGCACTCTGGAGATGCCAGGAGACTGACAGCCACTTGCACAAGTGCACTGTCCTACAACACAGCTCTCCACTCTGGCCCCACAGTCCCTGCCAGCACGGCCAGCTCCCTCCAGCACGACACCAGCCACCCTGCAAGAAGGACCCAGGCAAGGAGTTGCTTCATCTCCCAGCAGGGAGCAGGAGAAAGGAAGAACTGTCTCTGTGCACAGGTTTGTTCCCTGGTGCAGAGTCAGTCTGGGGTTGCTCCCTGCTGGCAGACACGTCCTCAGCACTGTGTGGCCACCCTGACCAGCCACACCAAAGAAGGCAGCCGGTGGCTCCCTGAGTTGACAAGGGATTGGACACAGATGGGGGAAAGGCTACTCGTGTTCTGTACCCACACTGTCCCACAAGATCTTGTGGGTTTGGAATGCCTTCAGGGAAGGGTCTTTACCTTTGCCTGGGCAAGAATTCAGGCTTCTTCAGGGTTCCCGGATCCTTTGCTCTCAAGGCAACCACCTGCCTTCTCTCACTGACACAGGGTGACAATGACATGATGACAGTCAAGCAGCTTTTCACTAGACCTTGTCAGACAAGGAAGGCAAGACCCAGTAACAAGACCCAACCAAATTTTATCCAGGCCAGTTGATTGAGAGGTTCATTAAGCATTGCTGGAGCCAAGACCAGCAGCTCAATCACATTTCCTGAAGCAAATTAGGACCAGGCAGCACCAGAAGTGGGCCATAACACAGAGATGGAGCCTCCCAGCACACCAGTCTAGCTGCAAGTCAGCAAACATTTCAGTGTGTAGCAAGCATGTATTGGCTGTGAAATAGCTGATACAAGTCTTCTTGAGAGAAAGATGCCTTCAGTTTCTCAAGACACCAGGTCTCAAAATTTGGTTGTCTATGTCAACATAATGCTACAGACCCTGATTTTCTTCATGCTGTCAAAGACCACAGCTGTTCAGAGTTGCCTGCCTGTGGGGAGGAGGCAAAAGTTCAGTCCTGCAGTTGCCATCGGTTGCAATATCTGATTCTATGGTCAGTGCCTGCCAGTGGTAGGATTTTCCTCTCTAGAGTTATTTGGAAATTTTCCAAAAGCTTCTACCTCTTAGCTGGTGCTGTTACCTCCCTGGACAGACAAGGATGCACCCCTTTGTTCGTAGTTCCTGAGGTGACAGCAGCTGTCATACCCTGGCAGAGAAGGTGGACTTTACAGCTGAAAGAAACTGGCTATTATTCTGTCAGGTAAAATGTCTATGTGGATGCTGAAACAGCTTGACTGCTCTCCTGTCAGTCTTGTTAGGAGCTCATTTTATTATGCTTTGTTATTGAAAGTCTGAGTTCATTTTGGGACCTCTTAATTACAGTGCTGCCTGCTTTGGAAATGAAAGCTGCAACGTTGTCTGCAAGCAGTCACAGAGCAGAGAATTATACCAGGCAAGCTAAAAAAAGATGTGGGAGGCAAACCTTCAGCTGTAAAGGTCTCCAATTTATGGTGAGGCAGGTTACTGCAGGGGCATTGGAGCCGAGTCACTCCGTGTTAGGATGATGAAAATGGGGAGCAGCCGCCCCGGGTAAGAACCGTGGTAGAGCACGGGCACTACGTCAGCGTTTCCCATGCCAGTACCTGGTGTCACAGCCTTTGGGCAGCTGGTGTGAAAAACAGGAACACAATTAGGGGGGTATCCTGCAGGTTTGGAGAGAAAGGCAGGCAGGAGCAGGAGAACAGGCCAGGTACAAGGTAAGGAATTTGTGTGTGTTACAGGTAGCACGCGCAGCTGCAAACTTGGTAAACACATTATTTTGGAGATCATCGAGGTGAGATGCTTGCAGTGGGAACCTATTCTTGGCAACATTTCCTGCCAACAAAAAACTCTGCAAACTCTATGGAAAACATGCAGGCAGCTGCGGATGCAGGGCAGGGAATTGGGGGGAGATGGTGAATGTATAAGCATACGGATCAACCACATGAAGTTTAACAAGGCCAAGTGCCAGTGTCTGGGATGGGGCAACCCTGGTTCTGTGCACAGGCTGGGGAACAAGAGGCTGGAGAGAAGCACTGTGGAAAGGGACCTGGGGGTCCTGGCTGATGGAAAGTTGGATATGAATACCCTGGCAACCAGGAGGCCCAACCATGTCCTGGGGGGCATCCGGCACAGCACTGCCAGCAGGGCAAGGGAGGGGATTGTCCTGCTCTGCTCTGAGCTGGAGCGGCCTCACCTCCAGTGCTGGGGAGAATTTTGGGCACTGCAATACAAGAAAGACATTGAGCTATTAGACAGCGCCCAAAGGAGGGCAATGAGGATGGTGAGGAGTCTGGAGGGGAAGCCGTATGAGGAGTGGCTGAGGTTTGTTCAGTCTGGACAAGAGGAGATCTCATGGTGGTCTTTGGGATCCTCAGGAGAGGAAGCACAGGGAAAGGTACACATCTCTTCGCTCTAGTGACAAGTGACAAGACTCATGGAAATGGCATAAAGCTGAGTCAGGGCAGGTTAAGTTTGGATATCAAGGGAAAGATTTTTCACCCAGAGGGTTCTTGGGTGCTGGAACAAGCTCCCCAGAGAAATGGACACAGCACCAAGCCTGACAGAGTTCAAGAAGTATTTGGACAATGCTCTCAGGCACATGGTGCCATTCTTGGGGTGTCCTGTGCAGGGCCAGGAGTTGGATCCAATGGTCGTGATGGGTCCCTTCCAGCTCAGCATATTCTGTGATTCTATGATTCTATATACAGGAAGCAAATCCCTAGTATGATATATGTCCCAATGTATAGGGAGGCTAATTGGAGGGGTTTTTCAACTAGTAAGAAAGCTGCAGCGCAGCCATCACTAGAAGCACTCAAGTAAGTGTTTCACCTGTCTGTCAGCAGAGTGATCCTGCATTTCTGCATGGGCACAATCATGGGACAACAAAGGACTAACACATTAGGTTCCTGTCATGGTGCTCCAACCACAGGTCTTCTGAATGCTTCCAAGAACACAGACAGGGTTTGCAAGCCCCTCATAAAGAAACTCAAATCCTTCATGTCCCAGATAAGGGAGAACCTCCCTACACTCTGACTGGTCTGTGCCACCCAAAAAGATATGTCTGCCAATTTTAAGCCTTAACTGAAAAGCAGAGCACAAGTCCAACAGCATGATGGATACACTGATTTGCCAGCGCACACCAAGCAGTACATACAAAATCAATGCAGGCATGGGCTGAGGCTTTTCTATCTCCAAACAACTTGGCACCAGCAGGGCTCCCCCCATTTCACTGAGGACAGCTGCTCTAAGCAGAGTCTGGGGGCGTTGGGTGCTGCTAATGTCCGCCTTATCAAAGAGACATGAGGACTGGCACCCCACTGCAGTTTGACAGCAGACAGATTTTACAGTGACAGTGTGGGGTAAAGTGTTACTGGAAAATGTAACATTTGCAACACGTCTCCACTGAAAAATCACAAGTGCTAGTGCTGTTTGTTTCCTCCTATATATATATTTATATTTGTAAAGAACAAAAAAGATGCGGAGAAGGAGTCAAAGCATGTGTGGACTCAGGCAGTCCAGCCCTTGCTGTACAGGATAATTTACTACTAGAGGGTCTCTCCTCCAGCATTTTCTGTCTGTATATATGCATCCCCAAAAAATTGTATCCTTACCATTGTCACTCATAAGCCAGACCAAAAAATGTAATTAGGAATTTGCTTGATATTCCACCTACATTTCCTTACTTGAGTTCTATCACATCATTCCTACTTATATACCTCCTGCTACCCTTCTGATCAGCTCCTCTAACTCAAGTTCACACCCTTCAAGTTACAGGAAGACAGTTAGGTCCCCCCCTTAATCACCAATTTTCCATGATAAACACACTTAGTTGCTTTAATCTTTCTTCATACCTCGGCTCCCCTCCACCACCCTAACCATCGTTGTTATTCTTTGAACTCCTTCTAACTTGCCTGCCTCTGTGCCAATGCGATGTCTGGAGCTGAGCGCCGAGGTGTGGGTGGGATCTGACCAAAGCTGCATGCTAATTTCGCCATTAGGGAAGGTAGGTGTCTCCGGCAGCGTGCGGGTGTTTGTTCATTTGCGCATCTCATTGCTCCTGGCGGGGCTGTCCTCCAGCCGGCTGCAGTTCCCTACTCCCACTATCATTTGTTGGTTTAATTTAACCAAGGGATTAAAAGCTTCCAGGACGGTAATTACAATGATCGTTTGAGTGGCACGTCCTCTGGCACGGGAAGTGCCCGCGGGGATGGGTCAGACAGCGATCCCATACTCACAGCCTCTGCAAGGGATCTCCACCCGCAGCAAGCTGAATCCAAGTGCAAAGGCACATGGCCAGAATGCCGTGGCCACAGCAGGAGAAGCCCAGGGGATGTATGGGGGGACTTGGTGCCCTTTGAAACTTGGGGCCCTGCAAAGGAAGACTGCCTGAGCACAAGTTTGATAGCACTATCCACAAACACAGCCTGAATCTAGGGCAGGAAAGGCAGCTAGGGATGCTCCAAAGTGGCAACTGCAATCTTTTACTGTCAAGGAAAATGTAGCATAAAAGCCACCCACACGAGGCTGTAGAGTCACATTAGCTCTAGCATCCTAAGCCAGAATGAAAAGAGTTTCTGGTGATACATGACTACAGTATGGAACGATAGCCTGTCTCTGAACCACTGGTACAGACAGCAGGCTGGGAAGTGTCCTACAGGTAGACGACAAAAGTCATCTGGACAGAAACACAGGGATGTAATATTTTCAATTTGTTAGCTTTCTGCATATGTTCCAGGAACAAATTTCCGTCAGCAGAGGTAATGAGTCTTGCCTGGTTTGAGATAAAGACCTGAAAAGCCCTCCATATAAGGAACAGGCAGCATTAATAATATATTAGACTTCTCTTCAATACCGTTCCCATAGCTGAGAACATGCGTGACCCTGCACAAGCTTCATCATCTCTCATCTCTGTGCCTTGGGGGCTTCAGAGTAATTTCAAACTTTGAAAGTCTTCCCCTACACTTGCTCCAGTTTCTGTTGTTCCTCGAGAGCCGTCTGAATTTCACAACATCACCTGAGCAGCAGATAAGTAAAAATTGCCTCAGCCGTAGAGGAGAAATCTAGGTTAATTATGTTGATAACTTAACCCCCAGGCTAATCTCTAGTCCATTAAGGTAAGCAGATGGTCAGCTCACTGCAGGGAAGAGGAAGGGAGGACAGAGCAGCATCTCTCATTCACAACATGCAGGATCAGACGTGTCCCCGAGAGGATGGGCATTCCCAGCCTGCTCCCTTCCCCCACAGACAGGTTTTGTTTGCGCCGTAGCTGGCAGGGCGATACGGAAAGGGGAGCGCAGAACCACAAGCAGGAAAACAAAAAGCCCACACAAGGTGAGAGTTTTGATGGTTCAAGTAAGCAGTGCACTGGCACAGATTGAAAACAGGGAGGGAGAGGGAACAGCAAGCGCATATGGATGGGTCTTGCAGGCTGACGTACCAGAAATGGGGCGGTGAAACAAAATATCTGTAAGAAATACAGGTCAGACACAATGTCATTGCAAGAATGGAGGAGACACATCTGCAAAATAGTCTCCCGACCTAAAGCACACTCTGAAAGGCCTCCCAGGAGCATTGCTGCATGGGCTATGTCCCTGCCAAGGTGACAGGGAAGGAGGACCTTTTGGTCAGTGCTATGAATAGGTGTCCCAACTTCTGTCCTCAATTCTTTCAGTAACGGATGGATCAAGCAACAGCAAGGCATTTTGTCTCAGTTTCTCTATCTGTAAAAAAATTCCTCCTACACCTTGCAGGGGGATTTCGTAAAGCTTAAAAATGCCTGTACAGTGTTTTTCATCCCTCGGATGAAAAGGAACTGTGACATCTCACATCTCTCTTAGCAGTCATCCCATTTCTTCAGCAAAGAGACAGGGATGCAAGTAGTTGCTCTGCCTGCTTAAAAGCTCCCTGGCTTCCATTGAAATTGTAGAAGAATCTTTATTTGCTCTCCTCCATATAAATAGCAAATCCCAGGAGGAGAATAGATGATAAGTTTGTATGCAAACAACTGCAGTGTATATTTGGGACTCTCCAAATCAGCAATTTGGGGGATCATTCCTCAGGGCAAACCCACCCCTTCTGAACTTAATCCTCCAACCACTGTAGCAAGTGACTTCCCGAACACTGACACTCTGCAGGCTGTCTGGTAGGACAACAAAGGTGCCCACAGCATGGGAATATTCAACCTCACAGAGAAACAGAAATTGGGATCTTCAACCTAACTGTTATTTTTAAAGGTGCAGTTCAAGACTAATGGTCATGGTGCAGTGTTGCATTGCGATATTTGGGATTCTTGTGTGAACCACAGCATGACTGTCAAGGTGCAAAGCTAATGTACAACGTGTGCATTAAAGAATTACATCTGAAGGTGATGAGACCAGCTGGTGCACATTAGAGCCATTTTACTCATTTAGGGGCCAGCCTGAGTAGCCTTCCCTTAAACATGCACTTGGTGGGCTCCAGGTGGGCTGCACTTTGGGAAAAGGGGGGGGTTATAAGCAGAATGTGGCACATTTACCCAGAGTATTCCAGGCAGAATCACTTGAAGGAGGGACCCTTCTTTGGATTCAGCCAGGATGATGCTGCACAGCTGTGGTTGGCATGCTGAGATGCAAGGGCCATGAGCCTATATCCAGATGCTGGCCAGAGATTGCACTGAAGCAATCTCATGGCTTTCAGACCAGCACTGGCTTTCATCCATGGGCTCAGATAGAAGGTCAAGTGAGCTTACTTCTGCCTGAAGTATCTCATGTAGGCATTGTCCACATCACCTCCCTGTGAGCCTGTAAATCCCCTGCTTCTTATCTTTCCTTTCCCCCTCTCTGTTCCCTTTCCATAGTGCAGGTTCTTGTGGGAGGCAGGGACATATGACACTGAGTGACAACTCAGCACCATTAACACAGGCACACACGGAGGGATGGTTCACAAAAGGAACTGCTGCTTCCCTGAGGAAACTGCACACAGCCTCACCTCCCAGCAGCACCCTCCAGGCAGTCATCCTTTCTGCACTGCACCTCACGGAGCAGCAACAAAAGTGCAGCGTCTGTCAGAAAAATAAGTGCTACCAAAGGACCCCTTCTCACTGCTGAGATGTACTGCCTCTGTGTGCACCCATGCGCCCAGCTTTGCTCACCCAGATACATTTTAATGGCCCCCTATTCCTTCTGGTACTGCATAACCAACTAAGCTGTTCCTCTTCTGGTTCAGATTCCAACATTAATAAAACACATTCTAAAATAATGCCTATAACCAGCAGCACCAGCCCTTTATAGGGTATTGCTGGCTGATGACTGGCATGAGGAACCAGGCATCTCCCTGGGTCCTCCAACTGAGAAGGCTCACTGCTTCCTTCCCCACCATCCCAGCCAGCACACTGACTTCTCCAGACTCAGGGCCCCTGGGCATGGGCTGTGCCCCTCGGCGTGGCAGCACTTCTGTAGGTAGGCAGACATCAAACCCTCGGTGTCACTGACAGGTGCTTAAGCCACACGTCCCTAAATATTCTCCCAGATACAAGATACAACAAGGAAACCTCAAGGAAAATCTAGCAGCTCTCACTCTGCTAAAACTTGCAATACCAGCAGTGGGGTAAGAGCAGGAAAGATGCCTTATTGTGTTCCAGAGTCCTGCAAGCATTTGTGGCACAAAGGCACTAAGCCTGCTCCAGTGTCAGTGACACCAGCAGCATCAGGCACCAGTCACTCTGCACTGAGCCTTACCACCTCATTTTGTGTCCCCTGTGGAAAGGATGCCATTGGTGCTGGAAGAAGATGCAAAATGTTTTAAGCAGCAAAGAAACATCTGACAATGAAACGCTGATAACATGAATCGAAACTGCACATGCGAACTGATAACTGTTCAAAACAGAACATGGGAAGGAAGCATTTTGTCTCACTCCTCAAAATATTTGGGCTTGTAAAAACAAAAAAAGATCAATTTCTTCTGTGATTCCAGGAAGTCAGACTGATAATGAGCAAGTGCAGGACTCAGCACTTCCTCCACATGTGCACCAGCACTGAGTGTGTTAATTAGCAAATGCCAGACTAGAGAAGAAATAAGCAGTTGTGTTCCTCTCCCAGCACTTGTCCTGCTAAGTCACGAGTGCTATCTCCTCTACCCTTGCACATGGCATGGGAAGATATCAAGACACAAAGCATAAATCCAGCTCTCCCATTCCAGGATGCTCCAAGGTGGGCAGGTGTGACCCTGTAGGGCCTGAGGAGGAGGGAGGATACACCACGTTTCAGCGAGGCTCTCCGCTCCTCGATCACTTGAAGGAGGAACCCTGCCTTGGATTCAGCCCAGCACTGCATAGTGATAATTTCTAATCCAGCAGCTGAAAGATTACAGAAAGTTGAAGAAGACAGATGGTGTGTCAAAGATGGAGGAGCCTTATTGCTTGGCTACAGCCTGTACTTGCCAAGGTTAGGTGCAGGATTTCAGAGAGCTTCATTCTCTGTGTCAGGCACCACTTGCCCAGAGCCAGCCAGCCCCAATATACCAGTGAGTTGCTGGAGAGCAGCAGAGGCTGCTGGCAGGAAGGATTGCAGATGATCTGCAAGAAAGAGGGATCCCTCCTCTGCACAGCCTTACAGGGCTTTTGGGTTGGGACCAGACAGGGAGTAAAGACATTTTACATCCACCCAGCACTTTGTAGAGGCACAAGCACAACCCCCACCAATTCACACACTGCCTCCTTTCACTACAAGCAGCAGTCACCCTCCCCAGTTTTATCTGCTGGAAAAGAAGGCACTCAAACTTCGTAGCAAGTCAACATCAGAGCCTGGGACAAAGTGATGGGGGCTGCCCTGGCTCCCTGCAGCTGGCTCTGCTCTCCCCCAGGAGCACCCACACCCGCTTTGCTCTGCTCCTGCCCTCAGCTGGGGCACAGTGGTGGCACAGAGAAAGCTCATGTGCCAGCCAACACCAGCCTTGTTCCCAGCAGGAGAAGGATACTTAGGTCTTTGGATTTTTGTTTTTGTGGGTTTGCAATAGTCTGAGGCCTAAGTGAAAATTAATGTATGGATGGAGTTTTTTTACACCTGCTCTTTTAGTTGTTCTTAAGATACATTAGAAATATTAGATCTCAGCTTCTTAATTTTTGCCAAAGACATCTTCAGTGAGCTAATGAAATAGTTGTGTCCCAACCAACCGAATAGAAGCTTGAGCAAGGAAACTGAAAGAAACATTGAAAACTCACCTTCTGCTTTATGTTAACAATTAAACCAGTTGCCTGACAAATGCTATGCAAAATAGCTCTTTTCCTGAAAGCAAGTGCAATTTTCAGACAAGGATGAAGAAATTTCATGAAATGTCACACTTTTTTAATCTTCCAGAAACCCTCCAGGAAAGCCTGGACATCAGCTTCCTGATATTTCTTATGTGAGTAAGAAGTAGAGAAAAAATCCAACATATTCCAGGAGATTTCAGGCACCCACGGATAATGGCACAGACATCAGCAGCACTGCAGTAACCTCCACAAACCAGCAATGGATCAGTGAAACATGCACAAGTCTGACAAAAGAAACTTTTCTGCTCCTAATGGCAGCATATATTTCTTTTTATGGGACACCTTTTAAACAAGGCAAAGCAAATAAACCTGAGTCATGGCATCCAGTTCTGCTCTTAGATCTCTGCAGGCTGCATGAACCTTGGCAAAACCTCTCCTGTTCCTACCCCCTAGTCTTGCCTCCTTCCAAGCAAGGATTTCAGGGAAATTTTTGATTACAAAGAGGAAAATTCATTTTGACAGATCCATGAGGAGTAAGTGGCACTCCCCGGATTTGTGCTGCCACAGCCAGGACACAAGCTCCCCTTCCTGCCCACTGAGTGAAGATGCCAGTCACATCCAGGACAAGGGTGACACAGGCTTCTTGCACAGCTCCAACCATTGCAAACTGAACATGCACTCATGCCCTTAATTTAATAAATAAAACATTAGAAAGCCCACACAGAGCTCCCTGCCCCACTTTCAAAAAAAAAAAAAAATCAAAACAAAACAAAAACAACAATCCAAAACTTAAAGCTCAGCGGACCAAAGTCCCACTGCTGAATCTATGCGTGGTCTGAAGGCAGACAGTGCTTTATACCTCTATCTTCTGCTCCAGTGGAATGTGCTGAGGGCGTTATTTACAGCAGAGGCATTGTTGCACACCAGTTACTCTTTCTTTGGGAGCTGTGGAGGCTGCAGGAACAATGAGATGATTATCCCCATCGTTCCCAGCAATGGTGGGAATGAGACCGCCTTTGTCCCCTGCTCCAGACTGCACAAGCTTGGACTGTTTTGTTCAACCAGCAGAGCCACCTTAATGGAGGCTCCCAGGACATTTCAGCTGAGGCAGCACCCGGTTGTTTGTGTGGGGGCACAAAGACCACAGCAGATCCTGGATATCCCCACACAGCAGAAATTCTCTGACTGGGAAATTTCAGCCCACAGAGAGCCCAGCGTGTCCCCACTCCCCTCAAAACACACGCTGTGCCCTACTTGGATCGTCGGGAAATGCAGACAGCAGATGGGAGGGAATTAAACTCAGATTGAGGAGAGACTCAGGCCCCCCAGAATTGAGACTTATTCCTGGCAACACACAGCGGAAAAGCACTTAGATATCAGCAGTCCTTGTTAATTCACCAGAGGGTATTATCCAAGCTTGTTACAAGATTGATGTTCAGTGTGCTACAATCGTTTAATAGTTACCCCCAGCATTTGGCCTGGATAGGGATGCAAAATCTAGTAGCCAGAAGTTGTTTCTCTTCCGTGCTTGATCATTTTGCTGATCTCTTGGCCTGAGCATAATGGATCAGATTAGAAGGCTTTCTTCCTTTTTTTTTCTTTTGGCTTCTTAGTCTCCTTAAACTAGATTCACACTTCTGTGGGCCACTTTTCATCACTGCCAGGAGCATTAATTAGAGCTGATAAGAACTTGCATTACCTGCTGTGGCACAGAAATGCCATCATGGAGGAGCAGCTTGAACCAGGAGCTCAACAGAGCAGCCACCCTCCCTTACAACTCAACACATACAATGGCTCCACACATATTGAGGCAGTCCAGAGCTCACTGGGAAGCCAGAGAAAGGTTGTGCAGTCGCCAAACCTGACAGCAAAAGTGCAGCTGAAAGTCCTTAATGTAAAGTTACAGGCTGCACTGCTCCGCCTGCGGGTGGACTAGATGGTCCCTTCCACCCTAATTCTTTTCACCAACCTGAATTTCAGGGAAGACACAGGACTGCAGGCTTCATGGACTGCAAAGCCACCATCATTAGGTAACACATTGATGCAGTATTCCTCTTATTTCAGCTAGCATGACGGCTCGCTGCTCTCCTATGGCTGAGAAGCTGAGCAACAGCTGCGGCAACATCTCACACTCAGCAAACCTCTCAGCTGCAAGACTATTTGCAATGGATGGCAAATCACCATCCCTGTGGCAGTCCCTTCACCCATCCCATCTTCTGGCTCTCACCAGCCCCCAGCTCAGAGGAGCCCCCGTGGGCCTGACGGGGACAAGCACAACAGAGCCAGTCATCCCAGGGCCGCACACAACAGCTGCATTTACGGGGACTGTGCCCGTGACTTGTTGAAGCTATTTCAGCCAGAAAACAAAACCCCTTTTTCTGCTCCCCTTTGTTTTAAGTGGGCATCAGGCACAGGAGGATGATGCTGGCTTTGCACACAGCTGTGGCACCCACACCCTGTACCACTGGCAGCAGGAGAGCCGCTCGCTGCGGGACCCACTGTGGCCAGCACTGAGCTCTGGAGACACACACCCCATTTACATTCTCAGCTCCCCAGAAAGGGCAACTCTCCTTGAGGGCTCCCAGCTGCTCACCAGGGAAAGCTACCAGGCACCAGGGTCCTCCGCCTCCCTTTTCTGGGGCAGAAGAGGTAGGCAAATGAGGAGGGACTCTGCAGGGCTGTGAAAGGGAAGAAGCTAAATATTTTTGGCAAATAGAGAACACAAGCTGAAAAAAAATGGACAAATTGTGTAGATGATTCTATGAAAAAGGCAGGTCTAGTAGATCAGAATTACTTCCCCCAGTACGCCCAGGTTTCTGTTTGCCTCTTTCAAAGTAACCGAAGAAGAAAATAAAATCAGTTCCTTATGATATCCAGGTGGTAATTAGTGCATGAAGGAAAGACATAGATTTTATGGATGTCAGGTACAAAACAGGAGTTGAAACTTATAGCTTTGTTTCTGTTCCTCTTTCCACTTTCTGTCAGCAACCAAAGCCTAGGTAAAAGAAAAGCCCACACATCCCTTTCCCAGCCTGCCTTTTGTCTCTTTCAAACTAGGTGAGAGCCATTGGCCTTCCAGATTGATTCCAGCAGGAAAATCCAACCCCTGAGCCCAGGAGAGGGTTGGCTGGGATGTCTCTTCCCCACCAAAACTCTCAGGCATCCCAGCCTATAGCTGTGCTAGCCCTGCCAAGCCAGGCTGCTGGCCGTTTCCTGGCACAAGCCTCTCTGCTTATTTCATGAGGGGATTGTTATTTTCTCCTGAGTTACTCATTTAAGAACATTATATTTGGAGCTCAGATAGGAAGGATCCGTTTAACCAGATCTTTTATTCCCTCTCTCACCCACACGTACACACGTGCCGCTCCCCCATGGCCAGCTGTCTGTGCACACACACACCACACATGCCTTTTGGCTGCCTCCCATCACACTGGGTTTAATTAAACACCCTGGAGGCTTGTTTCTAAATGCATATTATTGATAGATTTTGGGGGTTGTTGTTTTTTTTAATACCCCAACTGCTGCAATTCCAAACTAAATAAAGTGAACAACAAAATAAGAGGGGGAAGAGGGAGGGAGGGAGAAAGGGAGGCAGGGGGAGCACAGCAGTCCTTAGATCTGAGCAGTTTGAGGACACAGGCTACACTTGGAGCAGGATGCAGGAAAACTTGGTGGCAGTCCCCAAAGAAGCCAGATCCCCAGCACAGACTGCGAGCACCCTGCCAGTCCTTGGATTAATTGCATCCTAGTCACTAGGAAGGAAGGACTGGAAACACCATGTAATTGCTGGCAGTCTGGCAGTGGACATTTTGATATGGAAAGGTCCCACAAAGAGAAACTTTACCCTCCTCTTGGTGTCCTGTGCTGCTGACAGCAACCAAAGTTGTAACTGCAGAGTGCCCAGGGACAGGAATGCACATAAAGCACTCCACTCACACCCTGCAATGTTCTGCCTTCACCATCAGGAGGAACTTTTTAGGCAAAGGTGCCCAGAAATTTGAAAAAGCAAAGTATGCCCTAAAGTACTGAAAAGGAAGAAAAACCCAACCAGATTGCAGCAGATTTGCCATGCTAATCAGGGAGAGAAATGCCCTCCTGACCCTACAGATGACTAACAGACAGTCTGAAACATGAGATTAAAGCATGTGCAAGAAAGGCTAAGCTTATGACTATTGTCCAGGTAAACTGAGAAAGCCTAGAAGGAAATCCCTCCAGGGATGCCAGCGCTCAGGCTGGAAAGATCTTTTTAACTCCAGTTGGTGCAGGCTTTCCTGTCCAACTGAGGCTCTGGTTTCCAAGACATCTAGTGCAAATGACACAGTGAGATGAATTGGGTGTATTATTTACTCCAAAAACTCGCCCAGGTTTTATGTTGGCTGCTCATCTTCATGCTGGATCCAAATCCAATGCCCTTGCTGTGCCAATACTGAAACAAGAAAAAGGTTTTACTTTGTGAGAAGGCTGAAAAAAGAAGTGACAATAAACCACATGTCACTGCTGAATATCTCTGAGAGAACTCACATCATCCCTGAAAAGACAGAGGAACAAGGATAGTGGGATGGGGGAGAAAGGGAGAAACTCCACACTATTTTTGCAGTGCTGGGTATTTGAGTAGCACGAAAAGCATTTCATTCCCATGCAGCAGCTGCTGCTGCTGCACAGACCACGAGGGCAGGTGAGGGAGAAGCTGCAGATTGGAGTGATGAAACCATCATGCAATGAATGCTGAGTCTGAATGCTGCCAAGAGAGGGAAACTGCCAGGAGTCTGCCCCTGCTCTGCCCATCCTGTGACTCCACAAGGGTGACTCCACATGCTCCCCCAGCCTGCCCTAGCTTGTAGCACACTTGGCCCACCTCCTGGGTTTGCTGCCAGGCTTAACTCAGCATCTGCAATAGCCCATGATGAAAAGCACTGTCTAAAGCAGTGCAAAGCACTGCACACACTGGTCTCTGACAACACTTGCCAACAGTTTTGCTGCATCACAAGGCAGACAAAGGCTCACCACACACAGCACTGGGAGTCAGGCTCAGCCTGATCCAGCACCCATGACAAAAAAAGCCCCATGCCTGAGTTGACACTGGGTTTAGTAACACACCACAACCTCCAATTTATGCTTTTGCTAGAAAAATGATCCTGAGTTCAGCTTTGTTGGTTAGAGCCTGGTGCTTAAAAAAAAAAACAAGAACAAACCAGAATGCCAAGGTTGTGGATTCAATCCCTGTATGGGTCATTCACTTAAGAGCTGGACTTGATGATCCTTGTGGGTCCCTTCCAACTCAGAATATTCTGTGACCACACTGCACGTTATCCTCAGACAGCCTTCCTATTCCTCCCACTCCTCCACAGAGCATGCCTCTGCCATTCCAAGTTTGACTCCTTGAAATAAGGTTAGCTTTGTTGAGCACAGGCAGAAGCAGCACTGACCCGTGGTATGGGCTGAGCAGTACCTGTGGGACCTGTGCCAGAGGCAGCATCTCATCTTACCCCTCAAGGGAGGGCACAGGATCTCTCACTGCCATGGGGGCTGCCCAAGGGATTAGCCTACAGTTGTTCCTTTTTGATGAGAGAGGAGGCAGGCATGTGAGCCCAGCTCAATGTGCATGGTACTCTCCATCAATCAAAGGGATGAAAGTTGCAGTAACCAAGGCCAGAAAGTGCCACAGCTCAGCTCAGCTATAACTGGTAACCACAAAACTCGGCAACATTCCTGCTCTGTAGTCCTGTAAAAGCTCAGAGATATGCAGCTTTACACAACCACCCCCATCGCAAATACTCAAGGAATCCCTGAGTAGCAGCACTGAAACCTAGATATCTGCAGCCTGCTGGCTTGGATATTCTTATGCCTAATACTCTGCCTAAATCCACATTATAGTCCTCCTTTCCCTCGTTAGGGCTTCCTTTCTTAATCTGACTGTATGATTTGATGACTTCTGGCAAATGCAGTACTTTGGAGGCTCCTGTCAAACAGAGCTAAAAGTGGCAACAAGGTACAAAGCTATAAAGGTGAAGTAGACAGTGCAACTTCACAATCCTTTCCTCAAAGTAAAACTGGGATAAAAAGGGATCCTGCAAGATCACTGTTTAGCTACTCCATCAATAAAAACCCTAGAGCCTGAAATCCTGTCTGGAATGTTTGGGCTAAACAGTGATATCTATTCTTGGCCTAATTTGGGCAATAGAGTTTTCATGACTTTGAATTGAAGTGAATTGTATAGGAGAATGTTGATGTCCTTTTCTTCAGCTGACCTATTTCCTTCCTGCCCATTCCAGGCTACACATGACCATTAGGAGGTCGGGTGCAGGAAAAAATGGAAGTGCTGCAGTGGCAGTCCAAAGTACTGTTTCCCACCAAAAGGACAAACCAAGACTGATGCCTGGGCTGTCATAAGGTTGGCGCTCGACACATCCATGCCTGATTCCACAGGGGTAGAGAGAAACCTCACACCATGGCACGAGGGCATCACCCCACATGTTGGGGAAGGTGATACAGACAAATCTTACAAAGNCCCCACAGGACACCAGTGGGGAAAAAGGGACAACCTCCTGGAAGGGAGCTTCAGCCCAAGCACTCACACTGCCCTTCTCCCTTCTGGAGGTCAGGTCTTACAACACAGGCACCCCACCCCAGTTGCTGTGTAGGCACGGGAGCCGGAGGTGAAGGCAAAGGGCAGAAACTATTTCAGGTTACATGAACCCATCTCCACCAAATAGGATTACCAGACACAATCCAATTGGCTGAGGTGGGTCACAGAGCTGAAAATAGTTTTGTACTCTTGCCCTCTTAGCTGGTAAATAGCTTTCAGCCCCCAAAAGTGCTGAGTTGTGCTATGCATTGGCGGAAACAGCTTGCACAAAAGTGAGATGGCTTGAGGATGAGGAAGGGGAAACCTGGGCACTGGGTGAAATGTTGCTGTGGCATATTCGGGTCAAAAGGGCACCCTGAAAGGAGCCATAGGGGAAAAAAAATAATTACAAAAACCAAAACAAAAATCCACACACTCCCAACAAATGAGTTTGAATTTGCAAACTACTCAGTTTAATCTATGATTTCTATTTATGTACATCTCATAGAAAAAGCCTGAATAGTTAATGTGGGACTAGAAATACAGGAAGCAGCATAGAACAGAATCTACTGGCACACAGAGCCTGGCCCTCTTAATACAATCCTCTTCACAGACAGATCAAGACTCATCTGAAAGCCTGTCTAGGAGTTTTGTTCCCCTTGTTCTGCTTGGAAGCTGCTCTCTAAATTTCCCCTACCTAACAGAATGAAACTGTGGTTAAATCCCTAGACTAGATTACAACAATTGATTTATAGGAGCCTATACTCCTGCAAGCACCCCTCCTTAGCCTTAAAACCTTTTTCTTTTTCACACTGTTTACCTGCTAACATATTTACAGAGCACTCTCATACTCCCCCTACCATTTTCCTCAGGCTAAACAGTCCAAGCTCTTCTAATCATCCCTTGTAGGACAAGTTTTCCATTGCCTCATCATCCTGACAGGCTTGCTTCAGCACAAGCGCAGCTTCTGCATAGCAAGAGGATCTAGGAGCAAGTCCCTCTGCTCAAAGGAGAAGTGAAGGTTTTGAGAGGCTTCTTTGTTGCTGTTGATTGGGGTTTTTCTTGATTGTTTGTTGGTTGTTTGTTTTAAACAAACTTTCTTCCCTTTTTTTGGTCACTAGGTTTTTCAATGTCAACATTTTAACCTTCTCTAATCTCAGGGGATTTGCATTGTTAAACCTTTTTAAAAGCTCCCTGCACGCAGCTATCAGGACAGCCCTAGTACAGCCCATCAATTGACTCTCCCAACACCACGGCCATTGAGATGATGGGAAGGAGGGGCTGAGGCTGGAACAACTTAATTTTTGCCCTCTGGCACAGGCAATTCAAACAGGAATGACATCCTAGCTGTCAGCACAAGACCCACAGCAACCCTGAGCAGGAGTCTTTATCCCACCAAACTCACCAGGATGGAGAGGAGAGTGGGGCTCAGCAGGGCTGTCTTCTTCCTGCTGTCCCTGCTCTGCCTGGCACTTACAGGATGCTCATGGCACATGCTCACTCCCTCCTGCTCCATTTCCATTAACATGGGATGATGCAACTAGACTTTTACTGCAATTTGCTGAGGAACACTGCTGTCCAAACTGATGAAACAGCAATTCAGCAGAGGACGCAGGAGGCACTTTAGAGAAGTGGCAGGGACACCAGACAAGCTTTCACCACATTTATCAAAGTGCCTGCAGTTTCATTTCAAGGCGGCAGCGACAGTTATAAATAATGAGAAGAGCTACTCTGCATCTAGAGCATTTTAATAAATAAAAATGTAAAAAAGAAGCCTAAACAGCACAGTTAGTTCTGCTTCTGCAACCTTTCAGGTTTTCCAGCAATGTACGTATCAATGATTCTCTCCTTTGTAGTCCCTGACAGCACAACTCCCCTCGATGATGGACCTTTAGCACAGACATGATCTTTCATGTGCAGAGTGCATGTTATTGCACTTCTACTGGCAAATGCAGAGCTCTGTGTTTGTGCGTGTGCACACATGTGTGTGCACTTACATATGATTTCACTCACAGCTGCTTGCTCAGCCTTCAGGCACAGAATAAACCAGGTCAGGCACTTTGCTGCACACTCTTAAGTTTATGCACATTCCCTTCCAATCACTACTGGTTTTGAGGATGGCATTTTTGGGGGAGGATCCATATCCTATTTTGTCATCCAATTTTGACTCTTTGTGAGAAATGGCAAAGGAAAGCGCAGGAAAACACCTCCTGAAACACAGCTCAGCCAATGTATCCTGCCCAGCAGCATCCCCATTGCCTTACTCATGAGGCAATTTCAAGGACAGATGACACAATGTTTAGCAGTCTTCCAGCACAGGCTCAGAGGGCAACATGAAGCCCACTCAGAGCATCAAAGCAACCTTTCAAATACCAAATTTCTTCACACACTTAAAACACAGCCTGACCTCATAGGACAGCAGGACCACCACACGAGTACACACAGCAGTACATGCACACTGCCCACACCACATCCCGCTCTGCGAGGATTCGCTGCCAGAGCACTCACACACCTCTGGAGGTCCAGCACAGTTCTGGTGGTGCAGCCTGTGGCCTTGCTCAATGGAGGTGAAACACTACAAGAAGTGCTGTGCTTTATTCAGCCTCTGCTGAGGAGGGAGCTCGATCTCTCTGCACACCCTGTGGCTCCTGCCCTTTCACACCCAGCCTGAGCGATGTCCACTGTATGGCGTGGTAAGTATGTCCTCTCTGCTAATGTAATCCACAGCCTAATTTAAACCCCCGTGGAAAGGAGGCATTTTTCTGTGACTTGCTGTAGGTTATCTGCACAGACTTACTGAGATGCAGTAGTGGCTGCTGCCACAGCATCCTCTCTGCAAGAGAGACAGGAAGGTGCTGTGGGGAAGGAAATGGCTTCTGCTGGAAAAATTGACTTCACAGGTGCATACTTAGAAGTTGCAGTGCACTGGAGCTTCCCAGTCCCCACTCCAGCATGGAGGCAGAGTGAGCTGGGAGCCAGCCTGCAGCATCTGCTGCCAGGGTCCTGGGTGTGCTGGAGAAATATACCTGTTGTGCCAGTGGGAACTCACCCCTCCTTCCCTGGCTGTTCAAACATACCTGGCTCTGAAAGAAGCAGCAGACTGTTACCAAAATCAAGAAATCCTAACAGGCATAAACTGTTTGTTCTACCCTCACCGTCTACTCTCAAAGGTAGTCACTGCAGGTCGTGTGATAAAGTAAAAGAGGGACAACAAACAGCTCCCAGAGCTCTGCTTCTTTATGGATGTAAAAGACATAAAAAACCAAAATCCCAGGGAATGGAGCAAACCAGATACCAATGTCACAAAAATAATAATTTTAAGAAAATTAAAAGGGAGGAAAAGTAAATAACCTCGAGTCAAAGTACCCAAGTATCACCATGCAGCTGAAGAGTCTGCTCATCTTGGGAAGGGTTTCTTTTCTTAGTGAACGTCTCCTGCTGAATTGAGCAGATATGAGAGTGAAGAGATGCTCCCTTCCCAGCATAGGAAGTGTAAATTCAAAGTTCTAAGAATTCAGAATGCAGCTGTCAAGAGAAAACACTGAGCTGTTTCCGGGACCCTATTTATAGCTGAATATAGAGGGATTTATATTTAGAGAAACTGTTGGATTTGGATTTTCTTGGGTGGTGACTTCTGCATTTCCTTTTACTTAATTGAGTGTCACCCAAGTGACCCAGGTGATAACCATGTATAAATTCATTCATAAAACTAAAATGCAACAAGCTGAGCTGAACTATCATCATGGTCTCATAGCTAAAGACTCCTAAATCTGGAAATGAAATGCTGAAGGTTCTCATAGCAACATCAGCTCAGGGTTTTATGTGCTCAATACCAGCAAAACAGTCTTCTAAAAATAAAATTAAAAAACAAAAACACAAAGAAATATTCACACTGAAATTATAGTTTTCTCCACGTGCAAAAAAGACAGGATATTATTGCCTAAATGTCACAATTTAGAAACCTATTCATCTGTGACATTTATATTACAATAGCACAAGCACCTGTATTTTTCTCTTCTGGAGTTTCCAACAAACTCCACTGTGTAAAAAAAAATAAATAAATAAAAAATAAAAAGAAGAAGAAAAAAGAAAAAAGATCAGCTCAGTTACATATTACCTCTTACACATAACCAGAGCTGCTCACTCTGAATAAGTTCCAGAAGTTGCACCAGCGTAAACTCTGTAAGAGGGAGTGCAGGATTCGACAGCTACCTGGTAAGAAGGTCCCCTCATGCAGAATTTATACACCCCAGATATACAAAGATTTCAACAATTTGTTGGCTGTGTTAAAACTTGCCTGAAGTTTCCATACTGAAAATTGTCACAGAAGCCCAAGAATTCCAGTGGGACTCAGACTTATATTTCTCTGGGCGCCTTGTGCTTCATCATTTGGTAATATTAATATAAGGTCTGATCCTGCTGAGCTCTGAGCACCCATGGTGCTCCCTAGGGAAGTCTGTGGAGGCTGCCAGCTGATGCTGAGCATCAGAGCACTCCAGCCCCTGTAGCCTCAGACAACACCCAGTGCTGAGCTGCCTCAGGGCGTGCCACCACTAACACAAATTTGGAAACATTTCTTAGTCAGTTTGTTTTCTATCCTTATTTTCTTCCTCATGGCAAAGAGCAAGAAGTGCTCTTCTAATAAAGAAGTTGTGACTGACTCTCCACAGTAATTTCCATCCTTTTATATTACAAATAACTCCTCCCAAAAGTTCAAAATAAAGGCACCATCCTTTACACCACCACTCAGGGCACCAACCTCCAGAGCCCAGGGAGCAGGGAATGCTGGATTTCCAGTGTTTCTGCTGGCAGCAGAGAAACAGTCTCTGATCTGCTCTAAGTCTCCATCACCAACCTGAACGAGCCTCACACTGCTTGCAGGATTTGGTGCCACCCCTGCACCACCAGTCCTACTGGGCTGCCAGATTGGGATGGAAGCTGAAGGGGTAAAGGCAAGACCTCCAGACCCCTGCATATGCTCCATCATTTGTGTGCTGCAGAGGGGTGTTGCTCTCTTGAATTAAGGTCTTCTTCAAAAAAGGGAAATCAGAACTGCAGGAACTCAGCACCCAAGCAACAAATGAACAGTACTCAGTGGAAGAACCAAGAAAGCTGAAAGGAGGTGCAGCTGCATTAAAATTCATGTTACCAGAAGCAATGATTACCTTTATTTCTGAGCAATTTACCCATACACACAGAAGAGAAAGGTTTCTCCTTCGTGTCTGCTGCGAACTAGCGCTTTAACACATTGTAACCGGTTTATTGGGCTTTGTTTGCTGCCAGCCTTGGCAGAGGTCTGCCTGGCCTCATCACTGTCCCCACGCTCCAGCTGGCTCTTCCTACAGCAGCAGAGAGGGAAGCCTGCTCTGCTGCTGCCCCTTCTGTGCCTGCTCCACTGAATTTAAATGTCATCAATGTGACACTATCTGGGGAAGAACACAAACAAACCTGGAATCCCTTACCTCTGCCCACAGAGGGGAAAAAAAACCCAAAAACTGATTCTCAAAAGCAGCACCCACAGTCAGCCTGGGACATCGCAGTGTCTGGAGCTCCTTCATGGTTTGCCAGTTGGGGTTTCTCATGCCACCAAGGTCTCCTGGATGCTAAAAGCAGCAAGAGAAGTAGGCAAGTTATTCCACACCTCACTGGGAAGTGGAGCTTCCCCATGGTGGAGGGTGGAGACCAGTCCATCGTGACATCTGCACCAGCATCATCTGGAGGCAAAACTCAAAAAAAATTAGCAGAGGGCTGTTGGCTCTCATCCACATCTGACTGCAGTAATGAGACTCTGGTGCTTCAAACCCAACCAGTTCACTGTGGAGACAGCCCTGTCAAAGGCTCCGAGTGGTGGGATGGGGCAGAAGGCTTTGCCCACTCTCAGCAGTCCCAGGGCAGGTCAGACATTGCTCCTCTGTCTTGTCTTTACCCTGAAACCTTAGAGATGGGGAGATGCACCTGCTGCATGTCTGGAAACAAATGCCAATCCAGAGAGCCTGCTGCATGGCAGGATGTGGTTTTTCAAGGGGAAATTCGGGAACAAGGCACAGGTCACCTTTGACCTGAGGTGTCAGCACGAACTAAGGAGACAGAAGCCCCGGCCAGGATACAGGCTCACCCCCATGCACACACCCACCAATCCTTCAAGCCTTTGGCAAAGAATCTCATCCCATCCCCTGCTACCACTCCAATCTGACTTATCCCTCCCTTTTTTATGTACCTCGGTGCCGCACGAAAACCAGCTGCAACTCAAACAAGCCTCTGCTAGACCATAAAGGCAGAAGTGGGAACAGGCTGGGACTGCTTAAAATAAGTGGCATATTGCCCAGGGCCGGGAGCCTGTCCCCCACCAGCCCGGCGCCCCGGGCTTCAGCGGAGGGGCTGAAAAGCCGCATTGAGGACAGCGGGACGTCAGGGCTGGCTGAACATCCCGTCCGGGAACAGTGGGCTCCTTGTTCGCTCGCCGGGGCGGTGGGGAAGCCTCCGCAGAAAGCCGGCTATTCAAATGGAAATCAGGGCCTTGCACCCAGCCGGGAGGAGGAGGGTTGCTGGCTCCTCACAAACAGCAAGAAGATCGCTGGGAGACTTTGGATCGAGAAAAGGATAGGGGGGCACGGGGATGGAGGAGGGGGGAGACGCTCTCCGGCACATACACGGCACAAGTGGATGCTGGAAGGGGGAGAACAAGGGAGAACAAAACCCTCTGCCTGTGAAGGCAAGGGAGTGCCTGGTAACTCACCCCATGAGAAGCAAATACATCTAACATGCCCATGATCCCAAAAACACATCCCAAACTCAAAGAGTCACGTGGCACATGGAGGACTAGCAGCTCCAAGGAATAAGGCCTTGTGCCCATGGTCTTGTAGCAGGCCTGGCGCAGAGACGTGCTGATAATTCAATGGTTATCAAGTTCCAAGAAATGTCTTGCTCTTCTTTAAGCATGAGAACCTGTGGATCTACTCCTTCCTTTTCAATTATCTTTCCCTTGGTGGAGGAGTGGAGCAAGGTGGAGGGGGGGGTAGTATCATCAGGAATTTGTGTTTAATTATTACATTATAGCACAACTTTCCAATCTGCAAGGAAATGCAGGAGCTCTTCACACAAGCCATCTGAGTGAGCAATTCAGCAATGGAGTGAATCAAGGCAAATCCTCAATAAATTAAACCAGAATTATATTAATTAAGAGGAGACATTATGACTTCAATCACAGGAAATTCTATGAGCCAACCTGTGGCTTTATTTTCACAGCTGTGCTTGTGCTATGCTGTGGTGTTATCAGTCAAAATTAATTCTAGGTAGAATCACAGAATGGTTCGGTTTGGAAGGGATATTAAAGATCATCTAGTTCCAGTCCCCCTGACAAGGGAAGGGACACTTCCACTAGACCAGCTTGCTCAAAGCCCCATCCAGCCTGGCCTCAAATATTTCCAGGGATGGGGCATCCACAGCTTCTCTGGGCAACCTCTGCCAGGGCCTCACTACCCTCACAGTAAAGAATTGTTTCCTAATTTCTAATCTCAACCTACTATGTTTCAGTTTGAAGCCATTAACTTTTATCACCACATACCCTTGTAAAAACCCTCCCCTGGTTCTCTTGCAGCTTCCTTCAGGTACGAGAAGGTGCTCTAAGGTCCCCCTGGAGCCTTTTCTTCTCCAGGGTGAGCAACTCTAACAAGAGCCTGGGAGACAGTAGCTGTCCTCCAGAGCCCAACAACTGAGGTCAACTTCTCTCTTCTCATCCCAGTCTCCATCCTGGATCAGGCTTGACTAGAAGGGATAAATATCTCCTCCCTCAGTCTTGATGGCATCCCTTTCCCATGCATGATTTGTCTAGCCAGGGCACTGGAAAAAGACAGAACCCAAAAATGACTTTCAGTTGGCATATTCCTATCTTGGTCGTGAGCAAAAACAAAAAGTTGGGGTTAGTTGTTGGTTTTTGTCTTTGGTGTTGTAGTTTCAGAGTAATTCACTGGGACTTACTCCAAAGTTCAGTTATCACAGGACAAGATCACAGGCCACAAGAAAAAAATTAAATTATACACTGGACTCTGGTTTTTAATTGGGCTTACCAGGAACTGCCTATGTCATCCATGGGGCACATAACCAAAATGGAAGCATAAAAAGAAAGGATTAAAGAAACAAATAAAACATGTGTCCCCCTGGAGCCTTCTCCCTTAGTGAGGGAGCAACTGACTTTAGTCAGTAATTGCTCACTATGTTTGTCATTCACTCTGTTTCTTAGCTATCTAATGGACAACAGGAGCATACCTGGAAAGAGAGCTTTGGAACAAAAGGAACTTTCCAAACACAGAGAAGAGTCATTTTTCCAGAAGTCTGCCATTCTCCAACTCCATCAGTCTAAGCCATTAAAATAAAGTATATAGTGCCATGGACAGACAGAAAAAAGTACATTTTTTTCAAGGATCACTGAGATGGGAGGGAGGTTGCTTTGGTTTAAAAGCTAAGCTTCCACACTGGGAGAGACTAATGTGTTCTGCAGCGAAGTGAACAGTCTCTCCCCAGGGAATTAAGAGCCACACTAGCCATATATTCAATAGCTACTTACATGCAAGTAAAGCACCTGGAGATCAGAGAACAGGAAAGGAGAGGAGGATCTCTTGCTGCCATTGATTCTTGTAGGAGAAAGCATTTCAGTCATCTCCAGGCAATGCCTGGTGTCCATTCTAGCCCTTTTGTGATTGCTTCACAACACACCATTTAAAACATTATTTACTCTCTATGATCAATTTGAAAATAATTCACTCCTAATTCACCGTCACATGGTGAATGATTTAAGGAAAAAAATCCCTTTCCATTTGAGAGAGAGTTACTCTGCCTGCACCAGCTCTCGATGTGGTCAGTAACCTTGACCACAGGGCGCTGTGTCTTGTCGCAATCTGACAGCAAGAAACCAGGAGAGCTAAACAGAAAATTTTCCTCCTTGCTCCCAGGAATGCCAGTGCAGCAAATAGACATCTCCCAAACACTTAAGTAACTGAACCCACCTGTACAAAGACTTAGGAGCAAGCAGACAAGGACAGCCAGACCCTACAGCTTCCCTGCATGGTAAGGAGTATTTACAGACCCCACTGAGCAGCAGGATCCAGCTCACTGGAGCTGAAAAAGCACGGTGATCTCAGCATATGTTTCACAGGCCTTAGTGCCTTTTCTCCACAATGGAGAAGTAGGAGTGGGAAGGAAGGGATAATGCCATGCCATCAACTGTTATTAGAACCGTGTTTGATCAGCTTCACCTCTCACCTCCAGTCAACCTGCTGCAGCCCCATGTACTGTGAGAGGCAGGAGGAAGTACTCTGGGAACTTCACTCTCCCTCACGTTGTACAGGTTGCTTTCTGCCCCACCCCTGAAATACACCATCTATCTTGTTTCTGAGCAAAATCCTGCTAAGTACTGTAGGTTGAGGGCCCAAGTTCGGGTAGTGGGAGTCATTTCCATGCAAAAGGCTACTACAGCTACTACAAAATACACATCACACCCAGGCAAGAGACTGTTTTGTCCTCAACTTCCACTCTTTTGAACAAAAACAGAAGCAGGGAAGAGCGCTATTGCCCCAAAAGCATCTTTTGACCCCTGCCAAGGTAAGCAATGTCTCAGCACAGAAGGGACAGGAGACATTTCAGAAATGTAATACACCTGGAGGGAAAGGATGAAAGTGGAAATCTACTTCATAGAAATTTAAACTATCCCGAATTTAAAAGTTCATTGCTGCTTCTTATTACTAATGTAGCAATTATTAATCATTATTATCTTCTTATTATGTTAATTCACCTCCTGTTTAACCTCTGTGGTGCAAGTACCAGCCTTCATCAAGGTAGTTTATAAACAAGCTGTTTAATCACTCAAGTATCAACACAGCTCAGGTATTCAACCCAGATGCTGCCAGAAAAGCAACAGATGCCATATCCACTGGCACTGCTAAAACATAGCTGATTGTGTACTAAAACAAACAAACAAATAAATAAATCACATACTTTTGTTTCTTCCTGATTCTTTCAGTCTCCAGGACAGACAGAAACTGAGTCTGTATTTAATCCTCTGGTTTACCAGCTTTACAATGAATGTGTGACTGTAGGTTATATTTGTGGTATACTTTCAGTTCCCAGCCAGAAGATAGAATTGCTGAGTCCCTTGGGAGGTTTTCAGGGTTCTCAGTTCTTCTAGTTTTTCAGTTGTTCTGGGATGTGACACAGCCAGGCCCAGACTCATCCTGCCCCTCTCTCCTCTGAACCTCATCAGTCCCAAGGATCCCTCATGAAGACTCCCAGTTTCAATCCCTCTGGGTGACTGTTTCTCCCCCAGGGGAAGCTGAGAGAGCTGGGGCAGCCTGAAGCAGAAAAGTCTTGGGGGCAGCCCATTATTGTGACTCACTCCCAGGGAGTCCTTCTCCTTTCAGTGCCAAATGGATCCACTTTCTCCCTTCTTCCCCCCACCCTTCAGTGCATTCCCATTCTCACCATGCTCCTTAGTCTGCAGGCACCCCTGCCTTGGTCACCTCCATGACCAGCTCCCCATCTCCTTGAACGTGAGGAAGGTTCCTCTACCACCTCCAAGTATAGCAAAGGAAGTCTCTCCAGCAGGTAAGGGAGACAAGGAGCCATTCCCTGCTCCTACTGACAGCTTATGTCCCCTGCAGGGGAGCTCTGGGTTTATCAGTCACACAAAGAAGCTGCACGGGGTGAAAACTCTGAGGCCTTTTCCTCAATGGATTCTGTGTTGCCTCTGCTGAGCATATGGATGATCACATTTGATTTTTCAAAGGCCCTTTATCTAGCCTAATTCATGTAGATTGTCTCAAAGGTGACAAAAAGCACACCCATCACCCTTCTGCTGCATTTCGAGGCCTCGCTGCACATCACGGTGGAAAGGCAGCATTCAAAAGAAAACATTTCCCTTTTCATATATGCAAGAACCCACTCCCCTCCCAAACTTATTCTCAAAAATAGGAGAAAGGAAGGTAAAGTTTTCCGTGCAAAATCAGTCTGAGCTAGAATCCAGGGATAGGAAAGTTCCAGGGAATCTCTTTCAATCCTGGCCAGATAGTAAAGTGACTCAAAGCAAAGACAGGATAACAATCATGAAATTCACAGCTACTCAGGGGGCAACAACTGTAACCAGGGGGACTTTTAACAACATTTATCAAGAGTGAAACTGAGGCAGGAAAAGGCGAAAAGCGTAACTAAAAATAACCAGGCATCCTTAAACACAAGCAGCACAACAAGCCTCTGACTGCAGTACCATTATTTTTTAAATCCTAAAAATGCTGTTTGCATCCCTAGAGAGGACCCAAGCTGGCTGTGGATCAGCCATGCCCTGGGTGGCTCTGCTGTCAGGGTTAGCACAGCCCGAAGAGCCCTGGCTCCAGCAGCATGAACAGGGCACAGCCTCTGCGAGGGACAGGCCCAGCCTGCAGTGGCTGGAAGCCCCAGCGAGGCAGCTCTGCCAAGTGTGCGGAGCCAGCTCGGGTGTGCCTGCACCCCTGAGCTGCTGCTGCTCAGGAGTACTCAAGTGCAGAGCACGGAGATGCTCGAGTGACCCTGTGCTGTGCCAGCCAGGTTTGATACAGCCACTCGTGAATCAGAGTGAAGAAACTGTGCCAAAGCTCCTCTCCTGCAAAGACAATTAGGTGCCTCTCTCTGTGATCCCCTCCATGCAGTATCTGTGGGAGCTTATCCTGAGTCTTAAGCAAATGTGCAGAAGCTAGCACAGGTTTGCCACTGCATCCAGGCTGCAAAGCCCTTTTCTGACCCAGGGGACACAAGTGCAAATATTGAGCGCAGCCCCAGCTGGGCTTATGATCAGTGGAATGATCCCCACCATGTTAAAAACAAACTGTTTCCACGGGAAGCTTCCAGATGTATTTATTTGCTTTTGCCTCACTAGCCAGTATCTATAGCATCTGTGTGCTTCACAGCCCAGACAAGCCACATGACCTCAGTGTAACAAGAGCACTCTACCCTGAAAAGACATAGGGTAACAATCCCCTGCACTGCAACCTCAGGAAATCACCAGCTTCATCCTCCTGCCCCAAGGCAGGATCTCCTGCAGTTCTGTCACCCTGCCAGCTGCTGGATGAACTTACTCTTAGAGGCCTTCTTCAACAGTGCAAACTCCATGCCTTCCCCAGCCAGCCTCCTCCAAAAGCTGTTGGCCTCTCCTGCACGTGGGAGACCTCCAAGGGAGATGCAGATCCTACAGAACCCACCGGACCTAGGGCACTCTGGCACCTGAGGTTAAGGTTGCAACTATTTGAGTTTCTGCAGGAGAGCATGAGCACACAAGCAAAATGAGCCCTGGGAGCTTTAATAAACTACGTGCTAGCCTTACATGGAGAGCAGCCCATAAGATAAAGAACCTCTTCACAGAGTCTCTGAAGTCTTACACGTGGTCTGTTTGTATATCTGTGCTGATGGTAGCACAGATACATCCACAGAACACAACACACACTTGTACATAATGACAAGGGAAAAACATTGCAGTTCTGCTTGGCTGGGCCCCAAGTCAGGGCAGTTTTGCTCCTAACCTTTATCCTCATTATATATCTTGATTCATGGTTACAAGTGATAACAGTAATACAGCACCAACATAATGTTTTTCCCTGGCAGCATCCTGAAACATCCAGAAACAAGCCCTTGTCATTCATTCCCTTCAAGAGGTGGGGAAAGCAAGACCCAGGTGTGTGGACTCTCTACCTTGCAAGTGTAGAACAGGGCAGGGATCAGACACAGCCTCGCACTCCTCTGCTCTGTTGTGCAGACAGCACCTCCTCCTGCCACCTGCTCTCCAAGACTGGTCAGGGAACAAAAGCCTGATAACAGGTACAAAATGCAGCCCCTGTGGCAAGAAAGAGCAAAAGCAATCTGAAAGATGAATGGAAAACACAGCATTGGTGAGGCAATGTGTTTCCCCACAGGAAAAAATTCAGAATTTTCCTATCCAAGTCCAAGTACAGCAAAATAAGCCAAAAAAAAATCACACAAAGCACTGCCCTGCTGCTGCTTTGCTGATGTCAAGTACTGCAGAACAAAAAAGATGAGGCTGTTCAGGCACAACCAGCCTGCTGCCAGAAGACATTCCTCCAATCTCTCTACGGCAAAAAAAATGCGAGTTGAGACGTGATAAAAAGCAGACCCTGCACCTTTCTACCCCGTATCTATCAGTGTGCTTGTGCAATGATAACCAAAATAGCTGTGAACTCCTCCAGTGACTCAAAGTACTGCTACCCCTTCTACTCACCAAACCATCTGCAGGAGGAGGCAAGGACATGTAGTTCTTAACCATATTTCTTTGGTGCTTATTTACTCTGTGTATTTGCATAAGTACTGACAGAATTTGAAATAAAAGCCTCTTCACACACACATTCATATTTCCCCCCCACCCCACAGAGAGGACAGCTTCAGCCCCTCTCATTTCCCACACTTCCAATGGAAAAAATGTGTGTGGGCAGGGTGGGGGGATAGTCAGGAGCAGAAGCCTCGATCTGACTCTGTCAGCAGATGACTTCTATTTGCACTCGTTAGCACTGCCCTAGCGTGAGCTAACACCACCCCCTCGGGTAATTTAAATTTATAAAAAAAAATAGAAAAGAAGGGGAGAAAAAAAAGCCTGTATTTCTATATTTAGGAGGTTAGGATAATCGGGGTGGAAGAGCCCATCTGTTTGGTGTTCACTCCAGCTGCTATGGATGCGGAAAGTTGTCTTTTTTCTTTCCTTTTGCCTGTTTCAACTTGTCCTGGCTGACTGTGAGAGACACACAGAGAGCATGATGTATGGCCACAGCCATTTAGGTCTGCAACTGTGCACCATTGGGCAGGGTTCCCAGCAGAACCTCTTGGCAGAACCAGGTTCTTTCCCATGGGAGTGTAAAATAGTAAATAATTATTGTTATTATTGTTGTTGTTGTTGTTATATAATATTTTTATTGATACTTTCAGTAAGTCTATGTTTATAACACTGAAGACACAACAACACAGAAAGGCACAAGACAAGATAAGACACATCTTAGACCTCTGTAAAAGTCAGCTTTAAGAAGGCAGCCTCCCATCTGCCACATCTCTTTTGGGGGGAGATCATCCCAAATAAAACTGAATTTCTGTGGAATGCCAACTCGTCGTCATTGGCTCTAGCCACTGGATGGAGACATAGTGACACTTCTTCTCAAACCAACCTCTTCTGCCATTTTTGTCCCAAGGCTTTATGAAAGTGAGCTAAATTCAGAAGCGGCCTTTGATCTCCCACCTTCCTGAGCTGACCAGGCTCTGGTCCCAAAATAATGAGGATGCAATCTCTTCAAGAAGTCTTTTGATGCCATTCCTGTCATAGACATGAGTGCCACAGCCCTTGTGGGGTATAGCATCACTGCCCTTGGAAACCTAATGCAGTGCTACTTCTTTTGCTGCTAAAGGCATCCCTGCAGAGTGTTAGGACACGTGGCAGACTGCTGGGACCCTTTGCTGTTTGCCTTGTTTGGTACAGGTGATTTCTTTTTAATGTCAATGTTTCAATGTTTTAATGTTCATCACTGAGGTCATAAAAGGTGCCAGGGATGAGCAATAAGCCTGGATATATTTCATGTGACTTGTGTTCTGAAAGCCTTAGAAAGAGGAGAGAAGACTGTCAGTGCAATACTCAGAATTCCACTGCCAGCTTTTCCTACAGGATCCTCTTCAGCCCTGGGGCTGGAATCACTACAGAAAGAGGACAGGTGGGTGAGGGGCATGGATCAATACATAGGAATATAGATTGGGGAATGCATGCTCCAGGCACTCTGCAGTCCTCCCTGCAGCACACACTCCTAATCCAGCTCCAGCCCTTCTTTCTCCTGCCTAACAAACATTCCCTCACCTTCCCAACCACACAAAGCTGAAACTCCCCCACTGATTTCCATGTGTATAAGACTGGGATCTAGACCATCGCCTAAAGCATGTGTACATTATGTATGCAATAAATACATACAAAGGTCCAGAAACCCTCTCTTTGGAAGCAGCCCTCCTCTCATGGGTGCAAGTTCCTTGCATACAAGCCCCGAAGGACATCGATGACTACATTTGGTAGGCTTGTCTTTGTGACAGGTCTGGTCTGGGGGTTTGGTGCACAGCATGGTTTGGGTGCATTTCTGATCACTGGCATGAGGAACAACACTTTACTCCTTTGACTCTCTGCTACAAGGAGGTAATTTTAGCTCTTGCAAGTCAGCAGGGACAATTGCTCTTCCTCACCCAAAACTGACTGCCTATTTCTGCAGCTGCATCCCACACATCATCAACCACCCAGAGATGGCTCTTTCTCTCCCTAGCTTCCCAGGCCACCCTCTCCTGAACTGTCTGTGGTCTTCTGTTAGCTACTTCAGCTCGATAAGTCCATGAGCCCTGTGGCCCGGAAGCATTTGTTTCCTTGGGACACAAGGAAACACTCACCCCTCCTCTGACAGAAGAGCAAAAGCCTTAGGATGTTATTTTTCTTTTCATAAGGTTCATGACACTAGATGGACAGGTACAGGTGAGGCTCTCACTGCCATGTTTCACCCTCTACCACACATAAGAGATCCCACACAGGTCAGCCCCAAGGCACAAACGGGAAGAAGATGAGGTCTCACTGGTTCACAGACCCAAACAAAAAACCATTTACCTGTGCCTTCAGGTAGGCCAGCAAATCATCACCTGTCTTACAGAGCTGAAGGGCATCTCATGCAGCTTCAGAAGCTGCTTTCCACAATGTGCACAAAAGTTGCACACAAAAATGCAGACCTTCAGCAGCTGACGTTACTGCAACTGGTCAAGGTGCTAAAGTAACTCACACCTATTCCTTGCAGACACAGAGAAAGTTCTTCTTTCTGTGATGCATTTTTTGCCTTACTTTTGTCAAGCATCATTTAATATTCCCAAATTAGCTTTATTTAGAGGGATGATAAGCCAATAAAAGTACATGGAAAATATTCTGAAATCTGAGAAATCCTAAAAGATGAAGATATAAATAAAAACTGAAATTAATGGCTGAGGTTTTGGTTGGTTGGTTGGTTGGTTTTCAATTCTTCATGCTATTTCCTCCAAAAATTAAGGGAGGAAAAAGCAAAGTGACATGTATGAGAAACTTCAGATAAACTGCCTTGTATTTGATGAAATCAGAAATACTGCAACTTAATTCAACATTTATATCATCACTCCCCCACACTCCCCAACTGAAAGATGCAGTGCCCTGTAACTGCTGATGAGGAAACAAAATTCTCTTGTATGCTCACTTTCATGAAAGATAAATCTGCTTTGTTCTCTGTTTTGGTCCCTAATTCAGAAAACCACTTAAACATATGCTGAAGTTCGTAATTTGCCACTCTACCACTTATGCATCTACTCAGGAATATGCCTGAAGTCAGGCATATGCACAGCACACTGCTGACTGTGGACCTTAGAGCATTCTGTTCATTTCCGAAGCTATTCTAATTTAGTGACGTAAATGTACAAGGAAGTAACACATTTTGAGCAATTTTAGCACTCACTGGCAAAAGTAAGTTTTGAACTTGCCTATGCCCACAAACAGTCTGAAAAATTATTAAAAATTACTAGCTAATTCTTGATACCTTTCAGAGACTGTTTAATTCTAGCAATTACTTTGAGCTGTCAGGATAGTGAAATACTGTGGCATGAAATTCTGCTCTGTATCAATGCTGAGCAACCAAACCTGCAGCTGAAATGCTGCTCTCCCTCCTAGGAAATAGTTAAAAAAAAACAAACAACAAACCTTCTTATGAGCATGTGGCATGTCAAATATTATTTGTAGAAGCTATTCAGTAAGTAATTTCAAATAAGTAAAATGCAAAGAAACCGCAGGATGTTCACAAACAATTTTCAAATAAAAATGGAAGAGGAATTCATTAAATAAATTATTTGCTATAAATTATTCACCTACCTCTAATCTTACTACCACTTAGACTATAAAATTCATGCCATAAAAGATACAGGATTCGTGCCATAAATGATACAGCATACATAACAAGCCATCATTAACTTATGCATTTCCCAGTGCTGCTTTATTTTGATTGGGCAGAGTTATATGTGCATTATTATATATTATATATTATATATATACACATGCATTAAGACAGCCTTTTGGCTTTAATGGACTTTGAGTGTAATACATTTCTGGTTTTAAAGTTAAGCTAAGGAGACCTGGTCTGACTTTAGCCTGTAAGTTGATTTTGAGCTTCAAGGTGGACTAACTCTTCAAATCTGAGAGAATAATCCAAGCTGCACTCTGAGCAAAACCAAAATGAATGGAAGCCTTATAGAGTTTGCTAATTTAATGAGATTTCCAACAACTTGGGCCCATTTCACATAAATTCACAATGAGAGGTGGACATTCCTTTGTGTCCATCAAGCCACACAGTGAACGCTTTCATGAAGGTGAAAGGGGGGAGGAGAAGCTGGAAGCAGATCACTGGCAGGAGACAGCAGCGGCCTTCTGGGACCCACTGGCTCTGCACTGGATCACAGGGTCAGCAGCATCCCCACCTGAATCATTTTTCCCTCCTGCAGCTGCAGGAGAAGCTGCCAGCTGTGCCCCGGCTATATGGCCAGAGGAACAAATTCGGAAAAAAACCCTAAAATACAACTATGAAATTAATTTTAGCCATGAAAATAAAATCCCAGAAAGGGTTCTCACCCATAACCAAGGATGAAGGCAACTTTTTCTTCTTGTTTGTGTCCTGATTTGTTTTAAGTGACAGCTCTATTCCACTACTTGTTTGGTCTCCAGCAATTGTTTTATTATTTTGTATCATAACTGTTTACTTTTAATTAAAAGTACGATGATTGTCAGTGAATTTCTCCATCTGTGGAAAACTGATACAAGTTGTCATTCTTTGGTTATGGAGAAAGAGAATAAAAAAGGAGTCTTGCAGTTGTCAGAAGAATCTCTCAATTACCTCCAAAGCAAATTCTATTGCAGTGAGTTGCAATTAAATGCTGCTCTTCACCATCCGTGCACATTTTTACCCCTTGGAAAGAAAAGAAGAGTTGGTTTGGCAGAGTTTCATCATCCTGGGCTGACTCATAGCAGGCTCAGTCCTTGGCCCAGGGGGTGTCAGGTGCATTTGTCCAGCCCAGCCCAGCACAGAGGCCCTACACACGGTGTTACTACACAGTGGTATTACACAGCACTTATGGGGGCTTGAAAAGACCCCCAGGGGAGGCAAGAGCATGGGGTCCACTCGCATCAGAGACCTCTTGAAGGCTCTGCTCCCAGGTCCTGACACACAGACCTCAAAGCTAAATAAGCTTTACCACAGCAGTTTCTACATCAAACACAGGGAAAATAGCTGTGGCTCTGCTGACAGGACTGCTTCCACTCCTGCTTATTGTCAACATAAATTCACATCAGCTAGGCTGTTTAAAAAGAACCTGAGGGAATTCTGTGCTTAATTCCCATAGGTATCTTATAAAATCCCCATTGTAACACACAGTGCTCTATATTTTTTTTCTATTTTCAGGGTGAAGCCATACCATGGGTAGAGAGTGGATAAGGAAGAACGGCTGCATTAGACCAGAGGGAGACCAAGGTTCCCTTAAGCAATGAAGAAATACCTCACAATGCCTGAGGACCAGACTCACTCTTCTCTATAGGAGCACCTTGACTAGCACATCCCCACCATGCAGGGCAAAACTCACACAGAAATACAACTTGAAGGCAGGCCAGTCATTCAGCAGACCATCCTGGGCCTCCCAAATCAGCCCTGGTCTGATCCTGATGAGCCCTGGCTGACCTTGCAGCAGAATCCAGTGGGGAAAGATTTCCTCCAAAGCATCCTCAAGGCACAGATAGTTCAAGATTGCCACCAGTGTCACAGTACACCCACATATGAGCAAGCAGCCAGCTGGAGGTGAGGAGGACAGACACCTTGCACACACCATCCCCTCACCAGTGACCCCAGCACCACCCCTCTGGGGGTCCCATGCACAGTATTCATCATGAAGGTGCTCAAGACAAGGATGAGGGGAGAACTGCATTCGATTCAGTCACTGCAGATTTTCTCTAAAGACTCAGAATTGATAACCACCCATGGTCCACAGCCATGAAAACTCAGGATGAAAAGTATTCAGAAGGCCACTGATTAAATCAGCAGGCAGGCAGCATTGCCCAGTGGAGAAGGCATGGGCTGGCAGTCAGGAGATGCAGACTCCAACCCCAGACTGGCCATGGGAATCCTGCATGACCATGGCAAAGGCACTTCCCATCTCTGGGCCTCAGTTTTCCCCATCAGCTGCATGGTGATCTAGATAACGTGGCTGTTACCTGAGTCAGTGTTGGGAAAGATTATACAAGGATTAGCGTTAACAAAGTGGGTGGGCAGAGCTCAGCATAGATATGAAGGGTTCTGAAAAATACATGGGCCTCTGTCTTCATGCTCCTCATCTCTTTCCACAAAGTGGTTACTAAAAGCAAAAATAGTATGCTCTCCCCACAAAGGCAGTGCACAGCAGACACATATATTTAGATCACTGTGAAACAAATACGGACTTTTGTCCAAGGTAGGAAAAGAGTACCCTGTGCTACAGAGAGGGAGAAAGACAAAGACAACTGAAGTCACCCTGAAGCAAGGAAAAGGAAAGAATCCACACCTCTGGGACAGATTCAGCTGCGGTATAAACACTGATGTTAGCCATATTCAAGAAGGTCAGGAATAAATGACAAAGCTCTCACGAGCCTGACCTGGAGGTCCATCAGGTGCTAGATGTATACAGGACAAGCACTTATCTTCCTGCATGTCAAACCAGTAATTTCAACCCCCTAAATAAATGGTAGGACACTGCAGCAGAAACAACCCTCAGGAAGGACAGGACAGGACACCTTTTCAGTCATTTTATTTTGCAGCTTTTTTGGCTTGCATAGCTATCCCCCCTTGCCCAGCTGAGGTTGTCACATGCTGCTTTTCCTCTCCCAGGAGACATCAATCTGTCACTAGGGCCATTCTCTAGACACCACCCCCCAACACGTGTTTTTTACCCCTTCTGCTTGCTCGGAGCACAGAAATGACAGCACAGAAACCTAGTGGCAGCAGGTGGGAATGGAGCCCACATCCCCTAATCCCAGTGCTCACAGCCAAAAATAATACTAATAAAAAAAAAATTAAAAACGAGAAAAAGCAAAAATAGAGATCTCCCCCGATCCCTAGTTTGTCCCTTACATGCATAGCATCACTGCTGCTGAATTGCAGCCTCAGAGAAAGGAAAGAAAGAGGCCCAAAAGGCAGCTAGGAAACCCACCGTCCATTGGCTTCCCTCCACACGAGGCGATCGGACTCCTTCTGCTGCAGTGACTTGGCAAGCACACCTCGCTCTGACTCAGCACCTCGCCGGCACCTCCTGTCAATTATTCCCACAAACTGCTGACGCCGGAAGGGCTATTTGCAATTAGGATGCAACACAAGCCGGTGGCGGTGGGATGCCTCAGCTCCCCCTCTTCACCTGCAGCGGTCCCCTCGCTGTGATTGCTCTGGCTCAGGGCTGGAGCTCACAGCGAGGGTGAAGCCGTGGGGGACAGGGCACGTAGTGCAGGAGGGCTGGAGGATGGGGACCAAGGGGGTGGGGGAAGCCTGTCTGTGCTGTACCTATTCTGTGCATAAACAGACAACTGCTGTCAATGTGGCAGCTGAAATGCAGTCTTAAAAAAAAAAAAAAAAAAAAAAAGAACCCCTNAAAAAAAAAAAAAAAGCATAGCAGCCACTGAGAATAAGGGCAAGAGCAGCAAGAACAGATGAAACAATGCAAAAAAGGTACTGTAAAGCTAGCACAGAGCATTCCCCAAAGAACAAGCAAAGCTCAGCCTTGCTGCAACTCCGTGCAGCTGAGAAACACAAGCCTGCTCTCCGTGTCCCAGGCATTTCCAGCACAGGAGAGAGAGAGAGGCGCTGATTGCGGATGAGTCCCGTAATAAGGGCCCAGGGCGCACCAGCTGTTTCAGGGGCAAAAGGAAGGGCTGCCCTTGACAAGCCAAGGACATGAGGATTCTGCAGACAGACTGAGGCCATTCTGTCCCTCTGCCAAGTAGCCAAGGTCCTCCCAGCCTCTCTGAGTCACTAGCTCACACAGCCAAAAAGCCAAGCAGGTCTGCACACAAGCAGCTCCATAAACCAATGGTTTGTTCAGACAACAAACCCCATCAAAGAGTGCAGATCAACCACACAGTTAGTTATGGAAGCAGCCCAGAAATCGCACAAGCTCAGCAGTGGTCTGCAGAAGCCCTCCACCACCTTCTGGTTTGCTAAAGCAACCTATCTTCCACCCATCCCTGTCTCTTTCCCCAGAGGTCGTGGGGAGATCCAGGCCCCCTTCACTGGCACAGGCAGTGAGAGGCAGCAAAGTGAGTGATGCATTCCTTGCAGGAGCTCCCAGGGACCTTTTAACCAAGCAGCAGGGCTGTATTTGCTGAGATATCACCTCTAAACCAAATATTTCAGAGGGCAGTTGATGGACCACACGGGAGCACAGGTCAGACTGGGTGGTGTGGAGCTGGAGCAAAAAACTCCAAGAAGTACTTCAGGTTTGATGCAGTGAACCAGCCCCTACAACATGATGCAACAACCTCTTTATGCAGCCATAATACCAGCCAACAGTGTCCAACATGCCTTGCAGTCTGTGTGCCCACAGCTGCAGAATTCATCACAGACTCATGCCCTGCCTGGAAATCCAGTGTGGGTAAAGAGGCAGAGACATCAAACTGCAGGATGGGTGATACAAAAATCTCATCTAGATAGCCAAGGCTGAAGAGGGAGAAACCTTAACTAAAAACAAATCTCACTAAAGCAACCGGTATTTCCCAATGGCGTCCTGATGAGGTAAGGAATATCTACTGCACGGTGTGGAGTGAGGGCAAAGGAACAAAGTCAGAGAAAACAGAAAAAAAAAAAAAACCCAAAACAAAACAGCGACTTCAGCAACATGTGCAGGAATTAGCTAAGAGTCACAGCCGGTTACAATTCTGCAGCGTCTATAGGAGCCTACCTAGGACTTGGAACAACCTGTCCCAGCACGCTTAGAAGCAAAAACACTGTAATTGATACAAAGATACAAGTAACAGTAGCAGAACTTTGCATTGTGCCTCTTACATTTTAGAAAAAGACAAAGGCAGAAACTGTCAAAACAGCCTAAATCCAAAAGCAGGGGAAGTAAAGTTGTTACACTGTATGATGGTGTGTTGAAGCAATCTCATCATCATCACTGAAAAGGTACTCGGTGCCCTAAACAAAAAAAAAAAAAAAACTGTTGAGAAGCAAGAGAGCACATTGTATGGCCAAACAAAAGGAACAACAAGGATTCAGCCTAACAGTTGCTGCATAAAATGGTAGCTACAACTGAGAGCAAAACTGAAGGTCAACTGCAAGAGCCAAAACCCAAACATTTCAGTACGTTTAAGGGACAAGTCCAGAAGTGCAGAACAGCTGAAGAAAGAAATTTCCCAAGTGGCTGTAACTGCTAGCAAAGACAAGTGAGCCCTTGGTAGGTCAGGTGGTCCTTTGAGTTAGCATGCTTTCCATAAGAGAGGCTACAGGCTAACCTGGAAGTGGCAGCAGGGCTTGGTTAAACCAGTCCAATACCCTAAGCCCATAAAAGTACACACTAGGAGACAAAGCAGCTTGATCTCTGCTCAGGGGAACTTGTGGCCCTGCAATCCACTCTCATTTTGGAAGGAAAAGGACAGGACTAAGTAATTAATTTTCTGTCACTTCAAAGTGCACCTGCTAAACTGTTCTGGGCAGGATGCCAGTTCAGTGCCAGACCTGTCCCCTGCTTGCCTGGCGTGGGAACTGCCCCCCCCTTGCCTTGCCCTCAGTGGGGTTCAGGCCAGCTGAGGTCAGGCTGGCTCTGGAGTTGCTGCCCCACTCTTCAGTGCCCAGGCTCAGAGGCATGGGAGCCCCTCTCCCCATGTCCTCGCTCTGGCCCTGATTACAAGGGATTACCCCCAGGTTTCTAACCAGTTCTGGGGTGGTTTAATCTATTCCTTAATATCAGGAAGAGAGACAGGAAGCTGGCAAAGTGATTTGGGCTGGCTGAGACAAAAGAAGATTGAGAGAGACTTCCAAGGGATCTGACAAAGCTCAGCAAGTGGGCAGCATAATGCAGAATGAAATTCAACATTACCAAACAGACAGTAATAAGAACTTGAGAGAATAATCTGAACTACTCATATACCATGGGGCTCTAATTCAAATGTAATCGCTTGAGAAAAATATCTTGGTATCACTGTGAACGGCTCAATGAAAACATCTGTTCAGCATAGAACGGTGGTCAAAGAAGCAAGCAAGCTGTCAGGGTGTCTAAAGGCAGAGGCTGAAAAGAAGGATGCTGGAAGTATTCTAATGTCACCATGAACACTGAAACTGCACCCTCAGCTGGAATTGCTTGGTTACTTCTGCATGGCACAATTGAAAATGCAGAGGGTAAAGAAAGGTTCATCATTCACCAGTCAAAAACACTGGTTAAACACTGTTAAAATTGGGACAATTTAACTTGGAGATGAGTTAAATAGAAAGAAATTATCAAATGGGAATGAAGAAGTGAAACAGGTACCTCTCTGTGGGTTTTGTTTGCTTGTGAGCTTTTTGTGTTTGTTTTTTCAAAAGAAAGAAAGAAAGGTTGTTCAGCATAACTGAAGAGCAGGAAACATGACCAGACATAAGGAAAATATTGTCATTTTCCTTTTCTGTTTTTACTTTTTCTGTTTCTTCTAAACACAGCCAATAATTAACTACCTGGAATGATTAGCCCATGTTACAGTTAAGTCAAGAGCTCAGCAGAAATCACAGAGGCCCAAGCATTTCTAAGGATACTGTGGACATCCACAGATACGTCAGGTAGAACAAAAAAAAACCCCAAAATATAGAACAAAAAAAAAGCATAACATCACTATACCCTCATGCTTCCAGGCTTTAGCCAACTTCTAATTAGTGGGGATTAGGAAGTAATCCCCCCAGTGGGCCTGCAGAGAGGGTGTGCCAACCCACTGGCTCCTGGCAGAGGCTGTTAGTGCTGGGGCAGAGGGAGAGCTGAGCCTGCAGCCCACCCGCAGCCCCTCTGCTGGGGAGGCCGAGGTGCCCAGGGCCATGCCACACCTCCCCTGCTGGACACAGCTGAGGACACTGCACCAGGGGGCTCGGTCAGCCCAGCTCAGCCTGGCCCCTGGGGAAGTTGTATGTCTGCTGCTTTGCAAGTGGGGAGCCTTGCCTGAGGAAGGGGAGGAGATGGGTGTTTTATTCGCTCTGCATTGGTAGAAGGAATACATATGACAATTCATTTCATGCAAGGAAGTGGAGTGCGGACATACCCTAAAATTAAGAGAAAATTGGGTTATGAAGGCATTGATGTCCAGAACAATACATACACCAGCCTACTCCTAGGGCAACCTGTAGCACAGACATGACACCAGACTCCTCTTTGCTCACTGTTTGGCACCAATTTCTCACTGAGGAGGTTTTGGCATCTCCCTTTGGAGCATCCAGATTTGGCCATGGAAGCAGAGACCAGCAGCCTGACCTGGCCCAGGACTGCTTAGACAGGCTGCTGCAGAAATGCACCACAGATTGCAAACAGGGTGTCATTGCCTCCCCACAAACAACACTCCTGGCTTCAGCACTCCTGGTAAAATCAAAGCCCAGAGGTAACTAAGTGGAGTTCAGACACTGGCTTTCTCCTGCTGATGCTTGTGAAGCAGAAGCTCATGTTCTCATAGCTAGGTTGGCTCATGAGAGTATGAGAAAATAAATGCACAAGTTTTTGTCCCTAAGTAAGCAATCTGATCAGCCTAACACCAAAATTACACTTGAAATTAGCTTCATGCAGAGATGCAAATGTATGAGTACTGCTATGCTGCCAGGAGGAGAGCTGTGGCTCTGCACATGCACAAATAATAAGGGACTGAGCTCAACCTGCTAGTCCTGTTCTGATTTCTCCAGTGACTTTTCCAGGAAGAGAAACAGATATTAACAAATATTTGCTATATTTCTTAAACAGAAACTTGGGTCTTTCAGTACAATGCTCTACAGCACAATAAGGAAAGGACAAGAGCAGTGCCACATATGAGTGTACATAGTGTTTGCATACATGTGTCAAGATGGCAAAAATAATGGGCAGAGACTGTGCACAGCTACCACCAATTGCTGGAAGTTGTTTTTAATCACTGTTCTCTTTAAATGCCCTGTAGAAATAAAAAGCAGCAACCACTAAAGTTTTACTGAAGTTGCTTCCACTAAACCAAAACTTATCAAACATGGGATGTTTTGTAAAATCATAACCGTGCTTCAAAAGAAAAACAGGGAGAAAAAAAGTCAAAAATACAGAAACATCCAACTTAAGCATCTTTGGGTTGAAAAATTTTCACATCAAAATGTCTTTTTGCTTAGGGTACTTCCTTGTATTATAACAATACAACTCCACAAAGAGACAAAATATCAGTGTCCTAAGATGGAATTTCTCTCAAAAATTTCCTTTCAAAATCATCAAAGCATTTGATTTCTACTTCCACTTAGAATGAAGCCAGATTCCTCACTCCGGATGAAACAGAGCAGTGAAGCAGTGCTCAAGCAGTGAAGAAAAAAAGGCAGAAGCCACGACACAAGTGACCTCAAAAACCAAAGAGATGAAAACTTATAAGAAAAAAAAAAAATCAACCAAAAAAAAACCCCTTAAAAGTTCCCTGTGCACAGTTAAAAATGTTGTGCTTTCTCCCTGGTGCACAGGACATGAGACAGTTGCGAGAATAAAGTAGGGAGGCATATGACCAGAAGCCCTTTAATTGTGACTTCTCTAAAGGAGAGCCTGGGCAAATGTCCTACCTGACAGCAAGAAAATAATTTCATCTCTGCACACATCAGTTTTCCATGCTATAAATCAAACTGACTGCCCACACAAAGTAAGTTTGGAGACTCTCAATTAGGTAATGCTCATAAATAACTGTGCAAACACAAGGTAATAATAATCAGAGAACTGTTTTTGTTACACTACTGTCTATTAAACAACCAGGAGCTAAATTTTTTTCTGAACACTTACAAAAGGGAAGGCAGCATTAATGCTCCACAAGGAGGAAACTACAAAGAACAGATTTTCAGTGCATGCACTTCTCCTTGAAATAAACTGTGTTAAAAGCACTTTACTTAAAAAGCACGATGATAGTAGCATCCTGCTAAATATAGATGACTCACCACAATTGAGTAGTGAACATCCCTAAAGAGGACCATTACATTATTGCTTAACCTGCTGCATAAATTTAAGCATCCTCCTGTGGTTACAGTTTGTTCCAAGACACTCAAGACTACTACCAGCATCCACTGACCTTCAGTGGGTCACGAGGTCTCTGAGTCTTGCTTTCTCCATCTGTACTATTGGTACAAGAATAAAACACTACTCCCCCATGAAGGCAGGGAAAATAATTCCTAAGTTTCCTAAGTTAAAGAGTTGTTTATACCATACTTTGTATATCCATATTACTACTGAGCAACTAAATATAGCTGCTCCTGAGGCACTCTGAGATCCCTTGAGAACAGACTCTTATAAAAAGAAAATTGCAGTTTAGGCAATACTGAAGAAACAGAGAGAAAGAATTGGTTTCCAAAATAAGGGAATGATGCCCACTTCAGAAAGAAGTAGTTAATGCATCTGTGGCTACCGCTGGGGACCAAGGTCAGGTCGCGAACAAAATGATTTATCTCCACGTCACAAAACCACACAGCTTGACACAAATGGCAATCTGTTCCAAAAAAACTGCAGAAGCATGGAAGGGCAAGGGACTGACACAGTACTCCCTTTCTAGGGCTGAGTGCAGGGCTGGGAAGCAGGGCTGTGTAGGACAAGGGTGTAGGACAAGGGTGCTGCAAGGCCAAAAGATTTTCATCTGTGAGAACCTCAGACTGAGAGGAGGGCGGCTCCAAAAAGTCACATGAGGTGTTGGAGACCTGCTGTTGCATTAATCCACTACAGCCAGGCATCCTCACCCCCTGGTCTTGCAAGATCCATCTGCAGTGGACTGTAACACTCTGAAATCTCACCTGTTGCAATTATGTGTCACAGGATCCAAACACGATGCAGTTAAAAAACACGTCAGTTCTGCACTCTGACTGTACCCGATGTGTGATTTCTACCACATTTGACAATTTGCAGGATGCTATTTCTGGAGACATAGGAGGATTGATTAGCAACCCCAGGTTTGGTTTCAAAGCTCTAAAGAGAATTCCCTCCTATCTTTCCCTAAATTTCTCCTGGGAAAAGCATTGTTTCCACAAAAAATGATTACATTTATAATGTTCTAGAGGGAAAACATAGATGCTGCCCTTGACCCAAGACCATTAAACATGGATATAACTAGCACCAGTTACAAAGAATCATTTTTATCCTACAAATTGCAAAACAACATAAGAGAATGGCACTACAAAAATTGACTTAAATATCACTATGAAGTCTAATTTATTTTATTGTAGGTATAAAGTGTGAGAATGATGAAATGACCTCCGAGGTCTTCCCCCCCCCCCTCCCCCAACAACTTTCATTCTTTTGGCATTAAGTATTTTGCCTGATTATACACTCTTACAGTTTCAGATCCTTTTATTTTTAAATCTTACTTTTAATTCAGGTATCCCTTTGCATATGACCCCTCATTTTTCTTCTATCTTCTAAACCAGTCTAAAATCTCAAAAAGGGAAAAAAAATTTTAAAATCACTCTTCCTAACCATACTTGGCAGCCCAGAGCAGAAACGCACTTACTAATCTTCTGCAAATGTTGTTTAGAAGAAACTGTCCCAATTTAATTTTGTCTTTCCTGGGTGTATGTTCCTTATCCCTTACAGTGTTTTCTTTTCAAACTCAAGAACCACTGAAAATATGGCCATGCTGTGTACCACAGAAATAACTGTGAACCACAGCTATTTTCATCTACCACCATCTTCTACAGACTTTTCCTAAGACAAAATTAAAAACACCAAGCTTGAGACAGGTGTTTCATTCAGGTAATCATGAAGACTTAAAGAAAAGTGCAAGAAAAACCATTATATTATCGCAGATAAATATTTCATGGAAAAGCATATTTCCACACCTTGTTGTCTCCAGTGTCATTGTCCCCAAGTGCCCTCAACCAGATAAAGAAATATTGAGTCAATCTTTCTGCTCAAAAGGATATTTAAATATCCCTTTTATTTTAACCTTGTATCTGATTATTATTGCATGTTTTTGCACTGATGTCACATCAACAGATGCATTTCACCACTTAAATGTCTCTAACTGGAGCAAGCCCAGTAACTCTATAGATATTTACACTTTTGCAATGTCTGCTGACAAAAAAAATGTAGCATTGAGAACCTGAAAATAATTGAACTTGCTTTCCAAACTGGGAAAAGGACAGAAAGCAAATCAATAGTGTGAAGTATGAAAGCTGAGATTATTTCTTTCAATTTATTTTTTTCCATAATTCATCTCTTTGAAATCAGCAGGTGCAATTTCCAGTTAATGCATGAGACTCAGACTCCCAAATATTTTCTGAGGACAGGAACGCAGGGTGCATTTGAGGCTGAGGCATTTGTGAAAAGTTCATTTCTCCATCACAAGACTTGTTTCTAAACAGGTCCTGGGTAGAGGGGAAAGCCTGCTGTGCCTCGCAGGGCAGTGACAGCTAGGCACAGCTACCCAAGCAGCAGACTCCACCCAGATCCCGACTGTGAAGAGGTTTCATCTAGACCTTGCTGAGACATCTCTGATCTCCTCATGGGAGATCCCGTCATTTCTTACTGTCCTCCCGCTGTCCCAGGGACCTCTTGCAAAAGGTCTCCCAGTTTCCCAGCAGTGAAGGTGGTCCAGCTGTCTCAAAGCTGTGGGCTGCTCACTGCTGAGTAGAGCTCTGCAAAACTGCTTAGCGAGTATCTGCATTAAAGGGCATTGAAACAAGCGCCATGTGGACCTCTGTAAACCATAACCAAGCAGGCTGCTCTGAAGTTGAGCATCACTCGAAAGGAGGCATTGCCACCCGATCAACAGATGAGTCTGAACATCTTGCACTTGGTAGTTTCTTCTGCTGCCCTCAATGCAGCACCTCCCGGTGCTCCCCGGCAATGCACTAAGTGATGTGAGTAGCATCTGTCACACGTAATTTGTTTCCTCTCCGCACAGAGACCAGGGAACACACCTTATTTCGGAAGGGCTAGAGGGGGCGGGAGGTGGTGGAGTCTCCACGTCCCCGGGGGCAGGCACGTATCTTACAGCTGAAGCGGTGCGCCGTGTGCCTGGAAGGAGGAGGCAGAGGAGAGGATGGGGGGGACACAGGGGGCTCCGAGCAGCCTGTCACCATCTCTGCGGAAAGTTCCCTGCTGCCTCAGGGCCTGAGGGATAGACCGGAGTTTTCCACACAGGTGAGCTTACCAAGAGGCTAGGCCCAGACAACTGAGCCTAACGTGAAGCCCACTTTACAGCAAGTTTTACCGTAAAGCCCCGTAAAAAAAAATAAATAAAATATGTTTATATAAGAATAGTAGGAAGGATGGTGCAGCGGAGGCAGCAGAAGGAGCCGAGCAGAGCAGCGCTCCTTCCCCACGCCTGCCTGCAAAAGCACTCGCCCGCCGCCGCATTCCCGAGCATCACCGGCGGGACCGCAATCAAAACTTCNGGTCGCCCGAGGAGGGCGGCAGGAGCGGCGGTCGGACCGAGAGCGCAGCCTGGCGGCCCCGAGCCGCCCCCGCAACCCGCCGGGCTGCGGCTGTCACCCCCCGCGCGGCACCGTCCCGGCGCGCAGCGGCACGTCCCACCACCCTCCGCCTCTCTCCGCACAAATTGGGGGTTCCCCCCTCCTCGCCTTCCCCGCCAACCCGGCGCCGCTGCATCCGTAGGGATGCTACACGGGCCAGGGTGAGGAGGTGCGGTCCAGCGCAGGGCTGGAGATTGCACCCCCGCCGCTCCTCCGGATCATCGCGGCAGCGCGGGGGCTTCTTCTTTCCAGAGCCTGCCTACAGCTGCATTGAAGACGACAGCGGCAGCACACAGCAGAATACTTGGGATGGTCTGCATGGGACCGGTCACCGCTGCAGCGCACAGTATAAACACTGCAAAGGTATGAACCACCCTAACTCCGCCATTCAGGAGCCTGGGAAACACGAGCGTTCCGCACTCCTATAAAACCGACCGAGGTATCTCTAAAGGATGTGAGGCAGTTCTTGGAGTTGGGGAACTGCAATACGGTGTAACACAGGAATCGCCAACAAGTTGTGTCACAAGCTTAGGTCAGTGCGGTTCTTAAGGCTGCACAGAAAAATTAAGCAGTTGAAAATCAGCACACATCAAGTGTGTATGTAGAGGGTAGGAAAGGAGGAAAGGGGCCCTTTATGAATTTGGGGTGATCATGTGGGGAAAGGATCAAAGCAGAAAGCTTGCACAGACAGACTCCTCACTCACAGCCAGCTCCCCGTCCAAGTCTGACTACGGTAGTTTTGCTTTGTGAAAATAAGCAGTTTGACAAGGAAAACCCTCTAACAATTCTGTCAAATGTCCAATTGCTTCATTCCCCAACTCAAAATTTCCTCCCCACCAAAGCACAGCTTGGCAGCCTTTGCATCCTGCAGGCAGTGAATCCATCTTGTGATGCTTCTCCCTACCCTCTTCCCAGCTGCAGTCCCTGGGAGCATCACCCTGCCCAGACTACCATATTGCTCAGCACTGTCCAGGTTTCTGCCTCTCAGTTGCCTCAAAAGGTGCTCTGACCCTTTACATGGCTGCACCTCCCCTGTGAAGGGGTGGTGGGGGAGAGCTGTGCCTAGGAGTGAAGATGGCAAGGAAAAGTCTCACAGGTAGCAAAACAGAAATTGCTTTAAGCACCATGAATAAAACCAAGCTGATACCCATGAAAACAGTATGTGGCAACCTAACTACCATCTCACCAGCCTAGGTTAAGCTCTGCCTTGCCCAGCATCAAGCTTTGGCAAACTTCTATTGGAGGACTAGATAAAAATGTCACCCCAGCAGCCCAGGTTTACCAGTTATCTTGGTTCTGAAATAAAACTACTGTGTTTACCAGGAGCAATGGTTGGCCTACCCTTATCAGGCACAAAAATTGCTGACTGCGACACGGGCTGGGATTTCATTCAGCAAGTGGTGGCTCAGAGAGGCAAGAATGCATCACAGGGTGACTCAGGGGTTGTACCCTCTGGTCTCTTTCCATGTTGGTCTGGTGCCTGCTGCATGTTGTCCAGCATGAAACCTGATGATATGGGTGTGCTGACAGTCCTAGGACTCTTGCAAAGCACCCTCCACTCCAGCCCTGCCATGGGCAGGCAGGCTAAAAGAGGGTTTTGCTCTTAAGGAAAGGAGCCAGCTCTTGGCAAAGGCTCAAGCAGCTGAAGCATAACACTTCAGAAAAGCATCGAAGGGAGAGTCGTAGCCCAGCTGTTCCCCTCACTCTGTGGCAATATGGGAACTGAAGTTTTCTCAGACTCTCTCAGTCCGCTTCTCTTTCCTTCACACAACTTGCTGCATTTTTCACCAAGCAAAAGGACAAAGGAACGTGATGATTTTATGATCAGAAGCAGTTCCCAATCCTTGTGCATACACACAGTGACCACCTTGAGGAATACGACGTGTATGTCCACACATCCACCTACAATGAAGGCCCATGAATGTTTCTTGCCAAACATAACCTCCTTCACCAAAGTCAAGGGCAGAGAGCACAGAGCATGTTGGGCACAGTGGCCTGCCACTGCCCTTACTCTCACAGATGACTTCCAAGAATGAAAAGATGCAAAGACAAATCAAGTGAAAACAAGAAAAACTGCATATTCTCCCTAGGACTGCCGCACTGCCTTCCTGGTCTGCCAAGACTTGGAAGCTGTCTTGACCTAATGGAAATAAGTGTGTTTTTCAGTATAAGGACACACTGCATTTAGCAAATGCCATCCCAGCTCCCTTTGGACTGTTCCTTGCATCCTGCTGTGCATCAGCTGGCAGGTAAACAGCAAAGATCAGTTCACCCTGTACAGTAAATGAATTAATGCGCTTCCTAAAAAGTGCAGTGAGTATAATGTGAATTATGCTGGTGGTGAGAGAAAGCATTTCTGCCCAAAATGGACCCAAATGACTCCCTCCTGATGCAAGCTGCTGGGAGCAGGGAGCATTTTAATCAGCTCTCAGATCTGGTCACCACACCTACAGCAGATACTGTACCACACCTACAAACCACAGTGACACAGCAAGTGACTTTAGCTGCTTCTTGCAGCAACTGCAAGAACAATCTGTGGCCACACTCCAGAAGGATGGAGCAGCCACAGGGAATAATAATCTTCAGATGTACCAGTCAGTCCTCTCACTCTGGCTCCCTCTTCACCTTATCGCCACTTCCAAAAATAGCTTGCAGATTGTACAGAAAGGACGTGGACGAGGAGATACTGTTCCTGGAACTCTGATTTTCCACTTTAGCTGTCCTTGAGCCCTCCCCAAAATATTAGGCTTATGCCAACCATTTATCCAGGGAGTGCAGCACACTCCAGCCAGTTGGATACTAGAGCTATGAGCACAGATATTTGCTGCTTTAGCAGTCTGTTTTCCCCCCAGTGAGTCTACACACCTCTTCCTCAGCATCGATGGAATAGCACATCATGGATAGAGCTTTGCCATATCCCAGGCACCAGATGCTGGCAGATAACCACTGCAGGACTCAGTTGTGGTACATTGCTCAGAAGAACACATACAGGATCCTTCAACTGAATGGCCAAGATACTTCCAAGATTGTGCATGCTAGGCTGGGCAAGGACAAAAAAAAAAAAAAAAAAAAAAACCACTCCCACCTTTTTTCTTTTGAAAAAATTATGACAAGTAAGTAATGTAATTCTCATGTCTCAGTGAAAAACATCTTTGTGAGTCAATATTGAAAAGAAAGCTTTTCTCCAGGATGATGCTAACTTTTTTTTTTCCTCTTTTGCATTAATATGGATCTGAAAATCCAGTGGGGATGCAGTTGGGTTCAAGGGCTGCAATAGATGCCAGGTCTTACATCACCATTGTTGTCTCCCAGCTTGTTACTGGGTTATCTATTGTCAGATGGGAATTTATTGAAGGTGACATTGCTTACAAATTGATCAAAATCAGCTTCAGTGAGGTGTCCTTCCAAGATATAAAAAGATGGATAAAATTCACTCAGTTGATCATTAATAACTTCAGTCTGTGGAATTGGTTCTCTCCCTTTGACAGAGGAAATGGAGTTTGCAGATTGAACTGTTTTAATCCTATCTGAGAATAAATATGACACCCTTCAAAGATACACCCAATTAACTATGTCTGTACCTTTTCAATAAAACTAATTCAAACAAAGCCCTAGATTTATTTTGCTGAACACCTGTGCATACAAAAGAGAAGTCACTAAACAGAAGAAGAAACGGTGATAACACTGTCAACTCATCTATCACAGATTTTTTTTCTACTGGCCACAGGACTGGTTATGTGGGAATACTGTCCCAGGTGTAAAGGTTTGTGATTTTGAAAGCCTGCATAGTGGAACAAGCAGGAGCCACCAGCACTGGGAGAGGTGGGTGTTTACTGGCTTACTCTGATGTGCCCTCACTGTCCAGCATCAGGTGCAGTCCAGTGCAGGTGCTGTGAATCCATTGCACTGCCAGCGTGGGCTTCCAGGTGAGCCCCATCCATGTGTTGGTCAGGATAACCTGATCCCTGTCACAGCGATGGCCGATCCTTGCACGTCAGCCACGTAGTGAGACCTCAGGAATATCTGAGGGAAACTAGCCCTGAAACAACAAGCAAATTTCCACACTCCTTCGATGCCAGATGGCAGGAGAGGATGTGTCCATGGAAACCTGGGTGGATTAGGCATACTTTCAAACTTCTCCGGCCTGAAGTAGGCCGCCACAATGTTTCTTCCTCCAAGGCCACTTTGACCCACAGGTCAAGTGCCATCTCTCTCTGCTGTCCTCACTTCAAGGGCAGGGAGCCATATAGCCAAACTCCAGGAGCTGGTCTGAGACACTGCTTCCTCTAGATCTTTCTACCCTCATGGGCACACTGCTCTGGCTGGTTTCTTCATCCTGAGGCTGTAGTACCTGTGACATGCTGATTTTCCTCAGTGCACTGCAACATGCTTCTTTCCACAGTAGTGTAGGGAATAAATAAATTTCTATGCACACCATGTATACAATTTCTGACTGTCCTGGACTATCCCAATGCACTTTGAGATAATCCGCAATCTAATCAACTCTCTGCATATTTTTACATCTCCTGAGTTTTCCTTGCCGGTTCCTACAGTAAAAGCAAACCTCCTCAGCTACAAAATCCTCTTCTCTCCCCTCTTCTCCTGCCCCAAGTCCCCTAGTGTTCTGATGTCTACTAAACCAAAGCTTTTTATTCAACATTTTGAAATCCTTCACCTCCCACTCACTCCCCCAAATCCTGCCCATGCAGACATGTTTGAAACAAATTGGTCCCCAAGGCTCTGACTAAATCTTTTCTTTGGACACGCTGTTCTTGCTGTGGTTAACAACTGTCCATTGTACCCTGTCAGACAAACGCTGCCACCCCTCTCAGCAAACAGGGGATGCTGCATCCACATAAAAGCATTTCATAATGCTGCCATTTACATAACAACTTTCTAAATTGTACATCGACAGATTTCCCCAAATCGTTACAGTAGGTGAATTAAATCTTCCTCTAAACACCAGCAAATGGTGGTAATGACAACTCTTCTAAGTAGCACACCCCATAAAGCCCAGAAAATGGAAATCAATCACTCTTCCTTTTTTTTTCCCCAGAACGGCTGAAAGAATTTATTACACACAGCTATGACAGAAAATAAATAGATGACAAAATTGAGAAGAAATATACTAAAGTTAGGACTCACGTGGATGTATTCCTGCAGTTGTGACACAAAATGGGTCTTTGAGAATCTTGTTTAGTTGCTGTGGCTGTGATGGTCTAAAGATATGTGAGGTGCAATAACTTCTATGGAGAAGCAATAACTTTTACTAGACCAGCTGATGTAGCTGAAAATACCAAAACGCTTTTGAGCACATTGACCTGAAGAAGAGCTTCCATGCTTGAAAACTAATCTGTTTTTTTCCTTATTACATCTGCTGGTCCAATAAAAGACATTGCAGATTTCTGTGCTTCTTAACTCTTTGATGTTCATTGGCAACCAGTAACCACCCATAATGTTTTTTCAGCCACTTACTTGCATTTCCAATGAGGACTGAAAATGGATAAGGAATCCAGGAAAACAAGAGGCTCAAATCCTTGTGCTAGTGGACATATGGCCACTTCTCTGAATTCTGGTATCACTAATGGTATCAATAACTTGCAAAAACAGTTTTTAATCCAGTAAATTACCTACAAAGGCCAGAGAAATCCCACATAATGGTGAAAATCCTGGGGATATACAGGACAGGAAGATCCACATGGGGCAAACACCAGCTTTCCAAACTCATAGAGCAATGTAGGTGTCTCTCTAACACCTTCATGGCTATTTCCAGCTCCAGATGGTTGCTTGGCTCAGGGACTGCAATAGTGTCTGTGTTACTCTGAAGCTGAGCAAAGCACCTCTGTTGGACTGATGGAGGAGAGAGTTCAGATTTTTGGTATCCACAGTGCAATGTACAGGTGACCCATGCAACGATGAGGGGGATACATGTTGCTGGCCTAAAGGTCAGTTTGGGCAAGGTTTCTCCCCTATAAAGCATGATGGTACTTATTACCACTGCATTGAATTAGCTGTTAAATACACCTCAACCCCTCCTCTCAGTGTTTTCATGGGACAGATGTTCAGCATCTTCTGAGCCTGACTTAATCCTTCAACACAGGGAGCCAACAGCATCCCAAGGGTGACTCCTACAAAATCTCAGCAGCCACGTGGCAGCAAATACAGGTTTCTGTTTAGAAGCAACATAAGAATGAAGTAATATCAGAACAAAACTTAGCTTGCACTTTGACATGACGTGATGGCTAACATTTCTTATTTCCCATGCTCCACTTCAGACTCAAACCTCTCCTTGTTGCAGCATTTGCTGGGCTGCTGGGAAGCTGCCCAGAGCCCATGCCAGCTGATCTTCCTTTCATCTCTCCTGCAAGAAGTCCAAACCATTCTCTAAATCACTGCTGACAGGAATGCAAATTCCCATGCTGTTATTGACAGCATTACTTGCTGTTGCCTAGTGCTAGCCATGGGCCACACAGTATTTATGAGAGTATAGGGCACCTGAAGAGTTAATAGTGTCCTGGATGTGCACAAATTTAGCTGTGCTGAACACCCTGCATTAGCACAATATGACATGGATGCCTATGCAAGGCAGGGTGTACATAATTCACATTTGCCTGGGCCAGAGAGGACTTGTTTCACAGCAAAAAGACAATGAACAGAACTGTTTTCTCCTAGAGACTCTACCATGCTCTCTACATAACGAAACAGTCGTCAGGTGAGTCCATCAGGGCCAGGATTTAAGCCAGAGGTAGAAGTCATCAGAGCTGACTCAAGGACAGCAGGAAGAATTAAACTCTGCCCTCATCAGACTTGAGAGCCAGGATGTCCTACGGGACTGAATCAATAGCCACTGTTGGAGAGTTAAAAAATAGCTCCATGTATAACATAAGGCAGATCTGCACCTCCCACCACTGTCAGACAATGACAAAAGAGGAATTTTCGAGACATGTTCACCAGTGCTCTTTCTAATGCTTATTTAGGGATTTTAATTCCAGGGTCAACTCCAATTAATCAACATGGGTCAGAGTAAAGGGTCTTTCTCCATTTTGCACTAGAGTTTTGTAATAAGTTGGCAAGTAGGACTCTTAAGCACCTTTTTGATGCTCACATAAGCAGCCCGGACACTGTGGTCCCAAGTAAACACAAATGCCAGGAGGTTTTTTTGCTGAATCTACTCCCAACCAACTTCTGCTTCCCTTTATGTACATAGCAAGTCATTTTCTCCTTCCTCCACTGCACAAAATGGTCATTATAACTGGCAACTACAGCACCAACACTAAAAACACTACAGGTTCATAGAAGGTAGTGTCCTCTCAGTCTGAATCTTGTTTTCTCTAGGACAACACAGGAATGCAGCTATAGTCCAACCACTTGCCTTTAATTGTGAATACAGGACTTCAGTCTCCAGAGCAGAGTTGTCAGCCCTGCACCTTCCCTCATGCCTGCCTTCATTTAGTGGTGCTTAAAAAATGCATGCTTAAAAAGCAAAGTTGAGTTGTCTAAGTGCAAAGGAAAGCCTTTTAATTAGAACTCAAATCAAAGAAGGAGGGGGGAAAATGAAGAAAAGGCATAAAGTGATTCAGCATTTCCAAGTTAATTTCTCAGACCTTTCCCCTGCTCCTTCTACCTCTTTTATTTTTTTTTTTTTCCTCTGAGTCTACTAAGACAACAGTCCCTTTTGGGCCAGTTGGACTGAAGAGTGTTGTCTGTAAAGCACTGCATTGGGACTGCCAGTTCGTTTCACCCTGGTGGCACTGATTTATACCAGTGCCTGGTCAAGGATTAAGCCCTTCATCAAATTTTAACAGCCCTTGTCCCTTTAACAGTCTGATTTCAAGCAGGAACCCTTCCTAGACCCTGAATGTCTCTATGGTAACACAACAAGATCGTTTTGTTCTAGCTCACAGCATTGTGTGCATATTGAAAAGCACAGTTAAGATATTTTGAAGTGGAGAGTCCAGATCAGCCAATTCTGAAGCCCTGCAAGAAAAATGATTATGCAAATTAAACTCCTAAAGGTGAATGGTAATGAATGTTTTCAACAAAGATGGTTACAGTATGAGAAATGAGAGCAGCAGTTTCAGCAAGGTGCCTTGCTCAGCAGTACAAAACACACTACACCAGTTGCCTTTCTTTTTGCTTATTTTAGCAAAATGGTCTGGGACAGAACAGGTCACGCCAACAAAACTATTTCTGTGTTTTGTAGCTGTTGCTGCAGTACAGCCAAGACTGAGCCTAGCTTCTGCATGCAGAAATCAAGTCTCCAGGAATCATAACAGCGTCCCTCTCACATTAAGAGAAAGGAAACAAAGGTGCATCACTGAGTTCAGGACAGGACTAGAAGAGGCAGCAACCTAAAAGTCTGCTTGATTCCTGCCTTTGAGGAAAATCTCCCCTAGTGCCAATTGACTCGTGGTTGGCAGCAGTCTGTGGTATCTCTCACTTGCCACCTTCTCCAGGAAACATCACAAGAGGAGCTTGGTCTTATGGAATACCACAATTTGGAAGGGCAGGAGAATGTCTCATGCCAGATGCCTAAGGAAGTTATTACTTCTTTCATTCATTGTTTCTTTTTTAAAATTTTTTCATAGCTATCACTCACCTGCTCTCAAGGCCAAGTGCCAGGTCCTGCACATTGTCCTCAACAACCCCAGGCAGTGCTATGGGCTGGGGGAAGAGTGGCTGGAAAGCTGTCCTGTGGAAAAGCACCTGGGGGTGCTGGTCAACAGTGGCTGCACACGAGCCAGCGTGTGCCCAAGTGCCCAAGAAGGCCAATGGCACCCTGGCCTGGATCAGCAACAGTGTGGCCAGCAGGAGCAGGGCAGGGACTGTCCCCCTCGAGTGCTGTGTCCAGTTCTGGGCCCCTCACTGCAAGAAGGACATTGAGGTGCTGGAGAGTGCTCCGAGACAGACAACAGAGCTGGGAAAAAGAGTGAGTGCTAGGAGGAGTGGCTGAGGGAGCTGGGGGTGTTTCACCTGGAGAAAAGGAGGCTCAGGGGAACTTTATCACTCTCTACAACTCCCTGAAAGGAGGCTGTAGCCAGGTGGGGATTGGCTTCTTCTCTCAGGCAACCAGTGACATGAGAGGACACAGCCTTAAGCTGTGCCAGGGGAGGTTCAGGTTGGACATCAGGAAGATGTCCCTTTCATGGGGAGAATCACTGGGGAAAGGGTTGACAAGCATCAGAATGGGTTGCCCAGGGAAGTGGTGGAATCACCACTCCAGAGGTGTTTTAGAAACAATTGGACGTGGCACTTTCCACCACGGTTTAGTTGACAAGGTTTTTCAGTCAAAGGTTGGACTCAGTGATCTTGAAGGTCCAACCTAAATGATTCTGTGATTCTGCTGAGTGCCACAGTTGCACTCAAACCCTTGCTTACTGACAAAAAACAAGTATTATATGCAAACCTAGGAATTTACTGTTAGTGCAATTGAAATCATAATAGTCTAATTAAGAAATATTATTTACCTAAACCTAATTATTAGAGGCAAAAAAATAAAGACAATTATCTGGAAAAAATCTGAGTAATAATACAGTTGAAATCAGTTTCCACGCTTCCTGGCAAACATCCCATCTTTCTCTTTGCAGGGAAGAACATAATGCTGATATATTCTTTCTCTTCCGTCTAAGTTTATGCATTTATTAGCAACATTTTATATTTCAATCCTCTTTCTTTGGCTTGCAAGTCTGCACTGCATCCAGACTTACTATGTATGGAGAATTTTTGCATACATTGAATTTTTTTCTTTTTTCTTTCTTTTTTAATACTTGTTTTGTCCAGCTCTCATGTCCCCATTTCTTTATCTGATACCTAGTGAGCTGTCTGTAGAGCTGATGTCTACACTGGTGTCCTGCACCTCTTTTGCCACCACCCCAATGTCTCTCCTCTGCGCCGCTTCCTCTGTCCCTTCTTTCAAGGCTTCTGTTACCATAGCACACCTGCATTTCCCTCTACTTTATCAATATGAGGAGCAGGGAGCACATGACCTGATCTGAGTATGTCATTTTGTAAACAGGGGCTCCCAAAACGATACAAAGCAGTAGCAGTTGCAGGTGGGTCAGCCAGAGAGAGCATGTTCTGCTGGGGAAGCTTCAAACTCAGCTGGAGGACTACAGAGGATCAGACTTTTAGGAAACCAATTGGAGTTTTCAGTGGGGTAGCACAGATTCAACTCAATTTAGCTAAATTAAGCCCTTAATAAAAAATTCACTTTTTTCTTCATCTGCCTGTTCTTCAAAGGCACGTGGACCAACCTATGGAGGGCTTCATTACCCGTGGGCCCTTGGGTGCAACTAGAATATGAATATGAAATAATTCTGAAGAGTCCTAGTTACTGCCCCCAGTGTTGTTCACTTTGCCTAGACACATCTGAAAGTAAGCATAGACATGAACCAAGTTTTTCAACCAAAGTTCCACCAAAACTGTTTTTTCCCCATGTTGCATCTTTTTGTTAAGAGATTCCAGTTCAGCTTCTATATTTGAGCTTCTCAAATATACAAAAAGTTTGAGAGGTTTTTTTCCTTAAAGCTTTGAATGAAAAGTGTCTATAAGGCAATTAATTTTAGCAAAAGTAATTTAAAAAAAATACCACTCACTTCAAAAAAGAATCAACAAATTAACAATTTCAGTAGGGTCACCGTTTAATTCAGACTAGGTTACTCGGAGCTCTGACCAGTCAATTCTTCCAAATCTACATGGACACAAATGCCAAAACTTCTCTAAGATTCTCCACTAATTATCCTCAGTAAAAAGGGTCTACCTCCATTTTCTTTATGACTTTCACACACATTTTGGAAGACAGGTGTCTGTTCTCCTATCCCCTCTCTACTCCAGGCTGAAGAAGCCCAACTTCCTGAGCTTCTCCCTGTTTTCTTGTGGTAATGGATCAAGACCTCCAAATCCCTGCACCAGTAGTTCAGCTCAATCCAATTTAATCAGCAGAGGATGAGAGCAAGCTCATTCTGCTAAGAGGGTATGCTAACCAAAGCAAGTGTTCTCACAGTAGTATCTGCACATAGCTTAACAACTTAAAGTGCCTGTAGGAAAGGTCCAAAAGCTGGACATACCAGCATTTGAAAGATGATGCAGGTAGTACTGAATTTGGGACAGGGCTTACATTTGTGTGTAAGGTTCTATTTACTGGCGTGTAAAGTTACATTTGAGCACCTCACATGGCCTCCTGATCCTCTCTCTAGTGGTTCAAAGCAGCTTTTTCCTGAAGTTATCCTCCCCCATCCAATCAACTCCCAGTTTAAGACAGCACAGATTTCTTCTGAGTATAGAAATATCAGCTCCAGTTACCACGGATACTATTTTCTATAATGATTTCCAGGAGGTGTCATCTCCAAGGATGAATCCCTCTCCGAAAAGAGAAAAAAAGCAGCTAGATTTCTCTAGGAAATCAAATAGCTACAAACCAGATTTTTCTAAGGCATCTTATAAAATGGATTTGATGTTATGAAAGAGACAAGAGTACAGTCCTTATCCATAGCTGCATCCCAGAGTGACTCAGACAAATTACACTGTTGATTCTTTCCTCCTTTAGCCCCATTTTCATTACTGACATGTTGCTAGTAAGGAAATCAGAGGACTGTACAATAATGTATTCATGTTGTCGGATTGAAAGTTTAAAAGCTTCCCCATTTGATTAAGTAAATGCAGCAAGTAACGTGCAATCAAGGGCCAAAATATTCCTTGGCCTACAGCCCAATAAATGAATTCTTAAGGAGCTGGCATCTCACTTCCACACAAATATAGCTCTCTGCTCATTACCAATCCCCTCTGAAATACTGGGGAAGGCTACATGAAAACAGACACCTGGCAGAGATGCTAAGTTAGTTTCCTGCATATTGATTTATGCAGTGATACTTCTGAAATCACTAACAAGGGGAGCACAAGCTCTGCAGTAAGCAGCAGCCCCAAGGTGTGACAGAGGTGTACAGCAGAGCTCCTACAACAGCCTTGCAAGCCCTACAGGTAGGACAGCAAGATCTTCAGTCTTGCCACAACAGCAACATGGGGTTTTGATTGACATCCACTTCAGAGTCATTGGCAGAGGATCCTCCTCCACAGTGTAAAGGGGCCGGAGTCCATTTTGAGCCTGCTTTCCCTAAGCTGTTTGAAGGTGAGAAACAGGCCCACAGCAAGAGCAGCTACTGTCCTTACCAAAAGCTCCAGCCTACCTAGCTTTCCTCATCACTTGAGTCATGTCTACAACAAGGCACATTAACCTGTTCCTGCCTGGGATAGACCCTTTCCTTTACAGGCAAATATAGTTCTGTCTTACGGTTTCAGCTCATCAGAAGGCCGGAGCCCACACATCCCTCTTGAGCAAAACTCTGGTGAGCCTGGCATCCAAACCCTACGTCATCTACAGCACCACCTTTGCAATGCTTGTCCTGCCCTCTCTGCTTATTTTTCCTTGGAATCAAATTTGGCCTCCATGAAGGAAGGCTGCAAAGAGAGAAACTGGGACATTTGTGGAAATAGTCAGGTAGTCATTAAGCATGAAAGCTTCAATAGTTCAGTATTTCACTGGTGAGCAGGACTGCCTCCCAAAATAGTCTCAACGCTATTCAGGTGTGCTCTTTCTCTTTCACATTGTACCTTTATTTCTGTACTCCTGTTTGTGTGCAGCAACAAGCACACTATGGCTGACATTCGGGTTTGGTATTCCTAGACTCTATAGTTGTAGAAATAAAGAATGTGATATGCCTAATTGAAGGTGTGATCCAGGCTATAAATTATACAGTTCTGTCAAAACTGAATTAATCATGTACATTTCACCAGCTCAGCTATACTCTACCCATTAATTCATCTTCACCAAGATGTATTCTAGTGTTACAAATAACTCATCGGTTTCAAAGACATTTCTCCCCAAACTATCCCCACTCAGGACAGACAAGATTCAGATTCAGCCTTGGGCAAGTGATGCTTTTCTAGGCATAAAAACCCTGTACAACAAAAACCTTCTCATCTTTAATGCCTGGTGGTTGTGAAGGGAAGGAAATAGAAGCCTCATGCTATTAGGGAAGGGCAATTCCCAGCTGCACAAAGGGGACACATGTCCTGAAAAGACTCGGGATTTTAATGCTATGACTTTGTCTGCATAGAAATGCATTTGAGTAATTTTTAAATGGTTGCACAGCTAATTCCCTTTGAATTCGACACAGTTGGATTCATTGCAATGGAGGCAACTTTGTTCACAGTAGTAGTATTGTTGTAGTTGTGAACTCTTTAGGCTTCAGCTGAGACAACGTTTCTAGGGAAAGGAATTAATTTTTATTAGATCAGCTAAGAGATGAAAAAATGGATCAGACAATCTTTTGCAAAACCTTCAAGAATTATATATATATATATATATACACACACATATATGGATCTGAACACTAGGGAGCCAAGGAGGAAGAATTCTTCCAAACAACATTTTAAATTCACCACATTATTCCAGGGTTGGGTTTTTGGGTTTTTTTTGTTTTGTTTTGTTTTTTCCCAGCAGCTGGCATGCAGAGGGCTATAAGGTTATCAGGGCTTCTTCAGGATGAGCCACATAAACAACTTGTACTTCAGGCCACATTAGGAACAACTCCCTTGTCAACTCATTCCAAAACAAAGCTTACCTGGCATGCAACTTGCTCCTATCCACACATCACACCACAGCAAAGACTTTCCAGCTGACAGCTAGCACCTGCAGGTCACTCCTAGATGAGAGAACAAGCAGTTACATCCAAAGAAAACCTTTGCTGCTGGAGTTTTGTTACTTTCTTTAGTTGGTTTGGGTTTTTTTCCTTTGCTGTTTCTAAAACAAAATAAAAAATAAAAATTAACGCAACAAGTGATGACAGGAAAAGAAGTATTTTGTACTGAAGCTGGAAGAAAAACTAAAGCAGCAGAATGTCACAGCTTCAGCTGGAAGGAAGCCAGGACTGCCAGCCCTAACTTCCTCAGCAGTTGGAAAGTACATAACATACACAGTTTAGTGTCTCTCCAAAAGAGAACAAGCTCAGCACTTCCTAACCTTGGGAAGAAGCAAAATGGGCTGCTTCTTAGGGTTAGTAATGGTATGAAGAGCAACACTTGTTACAGAAACAATGTGCCATTGGGAGGAAAAGGCAAGAGGGGTTCACTTGGGAAGATCATTTAAGTGTGCCCACAGGCAACCTGAGCCAAAGATTTCTTGGTCTCTTCTGAACATAAGATATTAGCAGTCACTGCTATCTTTGCATCCATTGGGCATAATAGGCATTTTAACACCACAAAGAGGGGAAGAAAATCTCTCATTCATTATCATCTTTGAGCTGAATTAAACTCCAAGAGGCCCACTGGAGACAGACAACAGTAGAGGAAAAAATCACATCCCTCAATGCTTTAGAGCTCACAAAACTTTTATGGCTGATTGGGAAAGCACTGTCCCAGCTTGGGGCTTAGACAGGTTTGCACGGGCTGGTTCAGATCAGCCACCAGTGAGGGTCAAATAGGCACAGTGAAACAAGGCAGAGCAAAGTCCTCATCAGCACATCAAGAGAGAGGCACTTACCCACCCTTTACAGAAGCAGATAGTGTAGTAAAGCTTATCTGGGACAGAAAAACATCAAAACCCGTAAGAGTCAAGATTTTTTTTTTTTTAATTTACTTTTACTGCTTTTTAAGCAGATCTGCTGTCACCAGAGGATGACCCAATACAGTGTCACAGTTGGCCCTGTTTATATAATAACAACCATCAGCAGGACTGCAAAGGAAAACTTTGAGGCCATGCCACTTGCCTCTATTGACAGCATTTCCTCATTTAGCTCTCACAGGTTTCCTAGCAACATCCTTGCATTGCACATTAACACATTCATTAGATTTTGCACAAGCACCTGTAGAACAGTCAGAGCTGAAAAACTTTACTTTCATGTTGACTCAGAGGGGAAATCAATTTGCTTCAAGAAGCAAACCTTTCAGGGCAGCAAAGGCTACCAACACACGACATGCTTGTGAAGCCATGCAGCTCCTAGTGAAGGTAGAACCCACTGCATTCAATTTCATTATTGGCATTTTCCATGTAGGAAAGCAGTGGGTAATCCTCTCCCTCCAGCTTTCAAAGGAGGCAAATGTCAATACACAGCATAACGCTCTGAATAACACAGAAAGAAGTCCAAGTAGCCAGAGAGGCAGGCACTGGACAAAGGGTAAAAAGGGGCAATAATTCACTGCTACACAACCTGTGTCAAACTCTCCATGTGTCTAATATCTGCCTGTTCAGGCAGATGGGTGCTACCCTTCTTTCTCACTGCCTGTGACAGTGGCTTTTTTGCCCATAGGAGTTAATCAACTGATTCACCCTCCCCAGAAGCATCTCAGTGAGTCCATAATGGAGGAGGGACTTGTCTGCCAGGTGGGTTCAAACTTCACATTTCATGTACCCACAGCGTCTGCACATCAGGGAGACAGAGATTCACCAGATGCCCAGAGCAAAATCTCAGTAACTATTGGGAATGAGAAAACCATCCTTGTTAAATCTCACTTGCAGCAGTGACAGATGGAAAAATAACACCCTGGGCTGGGGTAGGGCAGAAATTGTGCCAAGTTCCTCATACCATTAATGTATACAAGCACCTCCCAGGAGTAGCAGCAGCATTTACCTACCACATTTGCTGTGTGAGTAACACAGAGGTGCATGACTGATTTGGCCTGAAATGACTTGGAGGCTCCTAGACAAACAAGGAGCTTTTGGGACATCCCTAAAGATGATCTGGAGGGCTTGGAGGTCACAGTACTCCCAGACCTCCTCACCCTGCACTCCCATTTCCCTTCTCTGCAGCAGTAAGTTGAACTGCAATTTTTCACTTGTCTGAAAAGTGATTTTGGAACACGCTTTGAAGCCCAGGTGTACCCCACATCTTGCCCTGATGAAGCTTCATGCATTGGAGACATGCATGGTGCGAGAAAATTGCCTTGAGCCAAAATGCACGCTTTGGGGAGACTGCTTTGCTTTTGAGGCAAACACAGCCTTGTCTTGCCTGCTGCCTAAAAAGCGGTCGTGAAAAGCATCTCAATTTCCTGCTGTCTTTCAAACAGGGTCCCCAGCCACTGCAAAAGCTAATGCTGGTGTGCAGAGCTCCCCCAGACTCGGAGGAAAGCTGGGGCCCCATGTGGCCGTACCCCTCAGCAGGGAAGCAGCAGGGAGCTGGAGCGAAGCCACTGCTGGGAAGTGTGCATCTCTCTGATTAATGCTCTCAGGCTGCCTGTTGACAAAAGCAGCAAGAGGATTTGTAATGCCTAAGCTTATCATCATCACGCTCCAAGAAAATCCTTCTCCAAGAAGCAGTGTAAATAAGTAAAGTTTTACAAGTTAGTGGACTCTCTTAATTGAGTAGCCCTTGTAAATTAATAACATTGAAGCAAATGTGCAAAGACTTTGCTGACTTTTTAAAGATGTCTAATAAGGTCCAGGTTTACTAAAGTGCCCAAAGGAGCAGGTCCCCAAAACTTTTTGTAATTTGTTGAGACACTAATGATAGTTAACTTCTAGTGGTTTATTCAAGAACATGAGTATGAGGACAGCAGAACCATCAGTAAATCTTCCCTCCAGACACAGCCAGGTACCAGTCCTTCCATTCCTACTACCTCCAGTCCTACAGGAAAGGGTGTATGTGGGGGTCTCTCCTTCCTTCATGTGGGTCCAGTGAAAACCACCCTTGGAGCACCTTTCAGAGCCAAAGTGAAAAGCCCCAGGGTATCTTTGTGTACCGTTGTTCCTGCCTGAGGGCTTCATATCTCACATCCTTCCATCCTGAGCAAACATGTTTAATAGTTTAGTCCCAGTAGCTAAAACATGAAAAAAAAACCCACTTTGTTTCCATTCCTCTTGCACTTTCTGCTTTGCTTTCTCCCATTCCAGACATTAACAGCTTGGTTTCTCTGAGAAGCTGTGGTTGGGTGCATAATGCAGAGTGAATATACTTTTTTTAATTACTTCTTTGAATGAACTTTGTCTTTCTGTTCATGGACACTGATAGCAGTTCCTGCTACTGCATTGACTGAATATATTAGGTCACCCACACTGTATTTATTTTTACTCTAATGGCTGTGAATATTCACATGTCCTCAGTCATGTTGATCAGAGCTTGCCTACCCGTAAAATTGTGCTGGTGTAATATGCATTTAGTTGAAGCCCCTCCCGACTTTGCTTGTACTCTACAGGATTGAGAAAAGCTTCTGATGATCCAAGTTAAGTCTGTAAGGAAATTATGAATTAAAAAGCAGATGTAAAACACTTTTAGACTAACATGAGAGAGCTCAGGGAGAGGATTGTAATGCTTTAACCAAACCAGAGTAAGGCTGTGAGTGAGAAAGGCCTCAGGCAATGAAGAGGTGCCTTCCCTCGGGTTCAGCCATGCCAGTGGAAGAGCAGATGTTCCTCAGTGTCCTCTCTCTGCCTCTGCAGGGATGGAGCTCGCACAGCACTGCTGGGAGACCAGTCCACAGGTATCTTCCAAATCCAAGCTACTGATTCAACACATTACTTGAAGCCATCAGAACCGCTGATGTGAGCTAAGCTTGAGGATTGTGCACAACAATCTGGTACAGCTTCCCCAGCAGATTGTGCAGGGCTGGCAACTTCCAACAGGGCAGCAGTGCTGGTGAGTTGGGACAGCCACCCTTTCAGCACCATGGGGCCCTGGTGTGCTTGTGTGAAAATGGCTTAAACTGGCCGTGCCTTTCTAAGATGTGGGCAGTTTTGGTCAGTGAAATACACGTGATAATGAAAATACCAGAGCAGCCCTCACGTGCGCACCTGCCTCAGCATGAGACAGCCCCAGCCCAGGGAGTGGCCTGATACACGGCAGAGACCCAGGCAGAAGTGTATTCCCACCTCATGCAGCATGATCAGCACCATGCAAACATATACCCCTCTCCACACAGGGCTATAAGGCTGCTCCCTCATGCTCACAGCTCATCAAGCTCTCCCAAAAAGGAAATGGATGCTAGGACCCATGGAGCAGTGATGCCTACTGGGTTCTGCTCTCCTATCAATTCACTGGAAACACACCACCCAGAGGGCAGGCAGACCTGCTGTTACCACAGGCAGCAAGCATTTTGTGCAGCCTGGTGACACTCAGTCCAGCAATCTCTAGAACTCTAGACTAGGACCTCTTGAAGGTACAATAGTGAAGGGAAAATGAGTGGATGTGGGATCAGGGATCAATATCAGAGCTGTGCTTCTCATAGCCCCCAGATCCCATTCCCTTTGCCCTCTTACACCTTGGATATGTGCATTAAGCTTCAGATCAAGCCTAAAGTGAGAGAGAAGGGCTTGTTTCCAAAAACCAAGTCTTCCACAGCACAACAGAACATCCCTCTTTTCCCTGACCACACGGGAGAGAAAATAAGCAATGCTGTGACCTTTTGAGGAGTATGGAGTAGGATGGGGATGAGGAACAATGCATAAGACCACGGCACTGTTCTCTCAGGGGTCAGCTGAGCTTTGGCAGACAAACAGCAACCATGAGGCACCAATTGCTGCAGATCAGAGGGGCTGTCACCAGCCAACAATAGCCCAGCTTTCTTTTGCACAAACAGGTATAGTGGGCAAGAGACTGTGACTCTCTTGCTGCCTCCTATAACCTCCTGGCCTGGGTAACCCTGTGCCTAGACAAACCCCTGAGCTTGGAACTTGCTGGTGCAGTGCAAAGAACCTGACAGTGCCATCACTGCTACCAAAACATCTGCTGCAGGCAGGCCTTTGTTCCTTAAGGAGTGGAATGGCCCTCACAAAATCATCCTTCTTTATCTTCCTCTCTGTTCTCCTCTGAGTCCCTGGTCTCTTCTCTGCTTCTTGGTGCAGCACAGCTCATGATCCACTCTCCAGAGGAGTCCCAGAGGAGCGCTCCTGCACGGAGCCCAGCACAGAAATCAGGAGTTAGATCCTCAACACTGCAACAGGATGTGCAATCTGTGTGTTCAAAACAGGAGAAAAATATCACTTTTATCCTACCAGAAGCCAACCTTACCTCTGAGCTTATCAAGCTAAAGATACCATGCCATGGCAAGGTCTTGTTCTTAATATTTAAATATGAGTAACATGCCCTTGGCAAGTAAGTGCCTGTCTGGTAGAACAAAGAGTTTTTTTTGCCAATCATCAAGCAGAGATGAAATTTTACTTGCATGCATCCCCAAGACAGAATAAAAAATGCTCCTGAACTTTGGGCCATATTTAAGAGTTAAAGCCAGTTCTCTGCAAGTGCTGTTCTATTCCAGGCTTGTGGCATCTGCAGACTTACAAACTAATGTGCCACAGGAGACCACAGAGGAGAAGATGTTCACATGGGGGAAATACACACTCACAATGCATTCACATTGTGCAGCTGTACCGTGTATTATTAGACTGGGTCCTCATTTTATTAAATCATATCACTGCAGAAAGAAAAGTGCTCAGATGCGATGGTCTAATGAAACATCAAAATATGAAGGTTATTTGCTTTATGGGAAAAAAAAGCATGAAAGCCGCTGATAAATCACACAAAATCCATTGGAATATGAAAACATTCAAGTAAATAGATATAAAGGTGAAGGAAATGGTGAGAAACAGCTGCTAAAGGTGCTCATAGATAGAATAAAAGAAGATAAAGAAACAACTCAGTAGTGTTTGTCTCGTCCCTGAGGAGCTCAACAGAGCCCCAGAGCTCCTCAAAGCCTTATGCTTCAGGTAACCAGGACCCTAAGCCAAGCCAAATCCCAGGGCTGTCCTAGTTCTCACTAAAGCCCAGCCATGCCATTTGCTGCCGGTTAGATCCTCTGCTTGGCTTGTTTGGGAAACAGGTCCTTGCTGTCCTTTTGCTGGATCTCCGTGCAAGGCGACTGTGGCAAGAGCAGGTGACACAGGACATCCTCTTCTGCTCACAGCCATCCAGTCCCCCACAGCCCCTGCCAGGAAAGCAAATCAAATTTATCCAGGAAAGTGAGGCACCACGCTTCCCCAGTTTTCATGCTACCAGCTGGTCTAATTTCTCTTGACGTTTCTTCCGTAACAGCAACTGCAATGTGTCAGGATTAATTAAGCCAAGCAGTGGGCAAGTCTCAAAGGAGAACACACATCTGCCATGACCTACCCCCACCTAAAATCCAAGGAGTCTTTCTTGCCATGGGGATGGAAGGGAAAAGGGAGAAGGAAGCAGGAATGGTGAGGTATTGTCCAGTGGAAGAAGCACAGTGAGCAGCCTTGAACTGCCAGGGTTTGGATGAACACCAGCACAGCTACAGCACTCCAGCTCAGAGCAAGCTCCAGCTCCTTAGGCTTTGTTATTTAGTCACTCAGATAGACCCCAGCAGATTTAGCAAGGTGTGCATCAGAGGCCTGACACGCAGTTCAGGCTACTTCTCCCCAAATCTGAACATAGGGCAGAGTTTGTTGGAAGATTGCCAGTGAGAGGGTCAGAGATCAGTGTGTGTCTGTGGCCTGGAGAGAGGGCTGACTGTCCATTCACAGCCCAAATGGTGGCCTAGCAGTGAGGAGCACAGCTGTGCTTCCCAGCGTCAGGCTGGGAGGGAAAATGGATCCCCACTATAACTAAAAACCAACACACATGGTAACAACACAAGACATTAAGTGCACAGCAGCTGCTTTTTGTGAAGTCAGCTCTCCCTTCCTGGCACCAGAGCATGCGCAGCAGTAAAGGATGCTCCTACCTCCAGACAGGTGCCATAGCAAAGCAGTGGCACAATATGCAGCCATTTATCTGGGGCCCCTTTTCCAGCTGGAAGGGAAGACATGGATCAGCCCCCTCAGCTTACTGGATATCAGTGGCAGTAACTCTGGCTACTAACAAGAGAAGGTGACAATTGGAAATTCTGAGATGTTCTCACTTCCCCTTCTTTTTAGTTGCTTCTTTCAGTTCCAGCCCTGCTGCCACACCTTTCATGCTTCCAGTAGTCAGATGAGGAGACATAGCTTGTCTCCTCTGTGCTTTCAGCATTAATTCACACAAGCTGAGCTCTGTCATTTTCATCAAGTGGTAGGTGGCTCAGTAATAAGAGACATTCCCACAATTATCATAATGTTTTCAGGCAGGAAAGGTATATTTTAGTTATAAAAAGAAGCTGTCTCAGTAACTGGCACTACACATAAGATAGAGATGTCATAACATCCTGTACAGACATAATTACCTAAATACTAGTGTTGGTTGATTATCAAAAATCCTGATCCATGAATCAGCCTTCTGCTCGACTCACTCTGCATGATGATGTTGTATGTCAGTGTCTGGATAACTGCAGAAATACTGAGCTGAATGTCTTCTAATTTTAGCAAAGATTTACATTTGTCCAAAAGACTTTAACGACAGTGTATTTATTATCATGGTCTTAAAATTAATCTTCTCATCAGAGACCACCAAGAGAGATTGCTGTATAACCAAGGAGGACAACTACAGAGAGAACAATGAAGTATGTGTTGCACAAACTGAAACTTATTAGTTAAAATAGTTTATTAATAACTTTAGAGAAAATCTACCAGCAGAAAAACGGGATTGAGACACAATTCATGCACAGAAAAAAGAGTGTTATATAAGCACTGCACCATCAAGCCCACTTTACTAGGTAGTAATACCAGAACAACAATCTCTAAGCTGTGTTGTACAGATGTTACAATGCAGGGTGTTAAAGGGTTTGACCTTATTTGATATACTCTGGATTCTTCAAGTGCTAAGACAGAGTCTCAGATGACACACTCAGCCATATTTCTGCTCCTTTTCTATCAAAATAAGGATAACTATTTGGCAGAAGATACACAAATCAAACCAGGGTGGGTACAGAAAAGGATGGGTTTTTTCTATACATGCTGTTCTTGCAAACATCCAAAAGCTGTGGATTCTCTCTCTGACACACTCTTGATGTATATTGGCCTATACTTTATGAATACAGATATTATAATGGTGCATACAACCCATGCCAGTAAATCTCTCATGCTCAGACATCTCTAGATATATCTGGACTGCAAAATTCAAGCCTGGCTTCAAATCTAAGTCCTTCCTTGCCCCACCACTGATGGAGAGCTCCATGTCTGTCAGGGTTCATAATGAAGAGGCACTATATCTCCAGAGTCATGGCATACATTCTCAAGGTCACTGTTTGTCCTTAGGCATACTCCATCTGCATCCACACCCCACAGCTTATTGCAGTTTAAGCCTGTCCACATGGTAAGTGGTTTTCTAATACCAGCCATAATTTTGCACCCAGTTGGCATGTGGAAGGCTATATTAAGCCCAGACGATAAATGCTGTCTTTGCTGAGAAGCAAGAAAATAGTCTCTGTGCTATTATACTTTGTCAGCTTTCCCAAACACTTCAGGCAACTAATTCTGAGGACTTTTTGACTGAATTGACATAAAATACATCCTTCCCCTCCAGTTGCTTTTTAGATGCTTTAGGTTAATTTTATACTGCAATCTCAGAGGTCATTGGCAAGAGCATGTTCTGCTACCCACCAGGCACTGGAGGAAATTTATGAAGACAGTCAGGTCCCATTTCTTCTGGTCATCCTTGGTGGGTTTACATGCCAGCATAATGTGTATGAACATCAAATTGCTCTTTGTCATGAGAAGCTCCCTGGATCTGTCCACAGGGAGCTGTTTTGGAGCAGATATAGTGGTCATTGCCTTCAATAGACACAGGAATAAAATGCGGCCATCAGTAGATGTGCAACTGGAGAGAGGCCACCTGGAAAGAACTAAGAAAACTCTAGGAAATCCATCAGACAAAGTCAGGAGAAGAAGACATTTATAAGATAGACAGGGTGGGCAAAAGGTTTCAGAGCAAGACATTCTTGACTTCTGGGATTGAATGTTTTGTGAAAATACCCTTCAGAAGACATTCCAACTCAAGACTCAGTTTCCAAATACTTTCTACAGCCTTACGTTGTGAAATAAAGTGGAAGGACTGGTCTTAAACACTAAACTGATACTATTCCCAGGGAATTGGAGATTATTCTTTGGTAACCACCTTTTCCAGCTGCTTGCTTTTGTCATTGGCTGACATGGTGCACCCCAAGGTGAGGTTTCCAGCTCAGGAGTGAGAGCTGTGTGTACTCCTCTCAGCCAGTGTGAGACATGGTTGTCTGGACTGTGGGTACCTGCATGTGAACTTGGGCTCAAATGTCTGCTTACAGCCAACAGAAAAGGAGTCAGTGCAGGCTGCAGACTCTGGAGAGCCACTCAACCCATCAGCTGTGTCTACTGTGTCTAAAAAGAGCAGCACAACTCGCCAGTGCACCACCTACATTGACTGGCTCTCTGCTGATCTCTATAGTGTCAGAGCTTTCCACATACCCACATTTAAGCAATGTAGTTGGAGGTAAATCTTACTGTCAGTAAGTAGTTTTGGAAATTCACTCATTGCCAGATTCTAAGGTGAAACATGCTTCAATCACTGCATATTCAGCTGGCCTTGCCTTATTGTTGTGTTACTGCCTTTCTTGTAGCTTGCTCTAGCATTACGTATCTTCCTTCAAAGTGTCAACTGCAAACACAACACGCCCTGATATCAAATATGTAGGTTATTCTTTTGCAGACTCAGACTGCTTTATAACATCATAATCAGTGAGAGTTTAATTTCTCTGACTCGAGTCATCCAGGTAATAGGGCTTCAGCAATTTTGAACAAAAACCAGTCTGAGGGCAATCAATCAGATCATCGATTTCTATGCACAGAATGAGATGTTGCTCAAACGCAACATTTTGACATCCACTAAGTAGGAGATGCAGCCGTATGGAAGTGAGAATTGAATGTTTAAACTCCTCACTGCAGATAAATTGTCTCAGCAGAATTTCTCCTGTCCACATAGTTGCCATCTCTTAACCAATAAGCACTTTCTGTACAGACACTGCATTTTGCTGGCTGCCTTCCCACGAGATCTGTGAATAGGTAGTTCCAATGGTGCAAGCTCCTCACTTGGAACAGAGAGGGTTTTGATGAAAGCTGCTTTCAAATCAGTTCAATCCCTCTTGGATCAAATGACATTTGGGAGACAGAAGACCTTCTGTTAGATCAGACAGAACGAAGTTATCTGTTTTACTGTGGTTTACGATGTCAGTGCAGTCATGTGCAGAACACAACCAACAAAACCACCGCTGTTGTGCACCACCATTTCAACAGGAATACTAGAATCTGTGTTAGTTCCTTGGCACGTGACCTTCAAAAAGGCCAGTGAATAGGGGGTTTAAAGCTCATCTCTCTGCATCTGCTCTGGAGTTGTTGTTTTTTGTTATGGAGAGATCTAGCAGCGTACTTTCTACAGCATCCAAATGACTAAATTTTCCAGTACTGGACAATGTAATCTCTGATTAGGCTGAGTTGCCCATGCAGAAAACAAGAAAAGAGCAGTAAAGATAACATTCTCTTGCTATCCAAGACATCCTGATGTCAGAAGTGATCGTGTACTCAGGTTTTCTCTTTCCTGACACATTTTGAACTGGCAAAGAAGTCCAGAGATGCATCTCCACTCTTGTTGGATCTCCTCAGCTCAAGAGGGTGAGAGCTCCTGGGGGATCAGGTATTTCATGCCTGAAGACTATTGCCTTCATCAGTCTCATAAATAACACAATAGGAACTTCAATTAGAGAGACTGCATCTTTTTTTTCAGGCAGAAAATCACACACAGTTCCATGATTTCTACAAGTGCAGAGTAGCCATTTGCCTTGTAAGACAGATGACTATTATGGAGATTTTTTCTCACATGTTGTTGGAAAGCTGAAAGGGAATCTATTACACAATCGATAGTAAGGCTTTGGCAAAGAAGGAGGAAATAGTCTGTCCTCCATAGCCTGACTGGGCAATATACTGACAAGGTGGATAATGACAATGAAACTCTGGAACATTTGCTCAGCTGTGGGGGTGTGGAGCCTCTACTACATGGATGCTTTGGGAAGCAGTTCTACACCTGTCAGGAAGGACACTAGTGAAGCTGTTGCTGTCTTTTGAAGAAGAATTGATTAGCATAACTTCTCAAAATCTCTGAAGGCCTACAGTTCAGTGAAAGCTACAGTATCTGGTCAGGATCAAGTCCCCACAGGCAGGCATTGTTAAGCCAGGCCATTCAAGATGGTTGACACATTAGTATGAGGCCCCCAGCCCACACTGCACTGACTTCTGCATTGCAAAACATCTGCTGAAGACAACAAGAATTCAGATAAGAAAAGCAGGACTTGTCCTTGATATTCAAATAGCAAGAAGCTCCTAGGGTTTGGGCAGAAAAGAGCACTCTGTCTCATACAAAGACATTGCAAAACCCTTCACTTGAGTTACTCGATGCCAAATATCCCTGCTCATTCGTGCTGGAGCAGCTAAATTAAGTGTATTACTTTCTATAAATCCTTCCTGTTGTCAGTGGGTTGCCTTTTACTTATGGCCATTGTCCCTTTTGTGCTACCAAGGAAAGAAACATAGCAGAGAGCTTTTGTTTAATGAGCCATCACATTTAAACATCATTTGTCTCAGTTGTTTTCCTTTTCTCATCTACCTTTGCTCATTAAACTCCACCCTGCTTGGCTGTTAACACCATAATCATGGGGAGCAATAGCATCACGAGATTCCTTGTACCAGCGTGATGCTGCTACCCCTGCTGCTTTCCCCCTATTCACCAGCTCTGATGGGGCTGTGCTTGCCTAGCATTACAGCCAGGGTAGCAGCAGCTTCAGAGCCAGCTTACTCCAAAGGCTGAACAGCTGGAACTGCACTTCCCCATATGGAGCAAGGTTGCAGATGGATTTTCTTGGTGCTGCCTGTGACGTTCAACTTGTCCTTCTGCACGTCTGTCGCAGGCAGTTGCCAGCCCCTTGCCTCTGCAGAGGGCGTGGGGCAAGGGAAAGGGCTATCAGTCTGCTCTGTACAGATGGCATGTCAGCTGTGGCAACACTCACTGGGAACAGGGACAAAAAAAAGTGAGGTAGAGGAGTGGTATTTGTGCCACTCTGCAGAGGTGCTGCAGGAGATTCTTCATCATAAAGGTTCTCCTCTACTTCTTTTCCTATCCAGGAACTTCAGCAATCCTAACCCAGGCAACCTAAGCCAAGCAAGCAGGGGAAGCAGCAGCCTCACTAACAGGGCAAGGCTTTGGGATAAGGGAGCTACTCGGTCCAGTCATTCTATGACTGCTGAGATCTTAACCAGAGCTAGAGTGAGTAAAGACAAATGTTATTTCCACTGTTCTAATCTTCACATGCATGCTCAAATAAGAGCCAAAAAAATTACCACTGCATCCCTGAACTTCTTGCTTAGTCAGTTTTCAGGAGGAAGGGTACACCCATTGACTCTTACCATGGCTCATTTTTAGCATGAAGAACTATAATGAAACTCAGACTCAGAGTCTGTTATTTACCTCTGCGGCTTACGCTGCCATCTCGTCTCAGCTGTCCAGCACAGGAACATTCAGATCTTGATGGATGGTACTTGGTGGGCAGTGAGGGCACCACTGGGTGATCCTAGCACTGTGAGGGCAGTGCTAGGATCAGGAAGCAGCAACAGTACCCTGCAGTACCTGTTGCTTGTCATGTTACCTGCATGAACGAACACGGATGAGTTTAGCCTGCAGCTCACAGCAGCCACAGGAACTGGTGGTGGGAGATGTTAACTGTGGAGCTGTCACTCTTCTGGGTCATGGGCAAACAGCTGAGTCTGGAATAGCCATAAGTGGGATAGTGACCCCACAGTGCTCACATGAACCTTGTTAACCCTGTCAGGAAGGCAGGTCCTCAAAGAAAGTGGCCATGTTCTTCCATCCGCACCACCATTAGCTGGCTCTGTTACATTTCTCACCTATACCAGACAGATTGAGGCTTTGCATTGGATCTCATCAGAGAACAAATCAAAGACCTGAAGTTCATTAAAACAGGGAAGCCTGAACACAAGGAAGACATTTCTGAGAACATATTGTAAGATCAATTCCCTGCAGAGATGGCCAAATTTGAATATTCTTCCCAGACCATTAGGAATACTCAGTAGACACTGTAACCTCCCACCAGTGGGAAGATTAACACCAACCTCCAATAAAGTCCACATGCCAGTTCTCCAGTCGCTCAACCTTCCTGTGAGCTGAAGGCATCCAGGACAGAAAATATCCACACACTTGGAAGTCCATATTCCCATTCTGTACCAAGCCACCATTGCAACCAATCCTGCTTTGACCCCTGGGTAACCCTGAGCCCATTTTCTGGGACTGAATTGGCCATTACAACTACCAGGCTCACAAGAAAAAGTATTCCTATGGCAGAAGGAGGAACCAAGAGGCAGAACTTTTCTAATGGGTGGCAATTGTCCTTCTCTGTCAGCACCCAAACCACGCCACATATACATGGACACACGGTGCTGGGCCCATCTTTCTCAATTAGACAGGCTGTGGCTACTTTCTGCAGACAGCTCAGCCTCAGCAAGTCAGAGCTGAACATCTACTTCTCCAAGGCTTAACCCACTGAGCATTGTGAGTGGGGCTCAACCTCTTTCACAGTGCAATACCACTCTAGACTTAAAGAGGGGCAGAGAAGTTGTAACTCCTCCATACTCACTCGATGTTCCTGATCTTCATCTCTCCTTTTTTTTCCCACCCAGGTTGGAAAAAAAAAATCTTCCAGCCTTGTTAATTATTCTGTGTACCTCTCCTTCTCAGGAAAAATGGCACTTTCAAAACATCATGTCCAACACTGGCACAGCACAGTGGAGGGTTTTATGGAGGGTTTCATCCTGAGCCTGTGAAGTCTTTCTTGCTCCTCTTTGATTCTTGTTGTCCAGAACCAACTTATTATTTTCAAGCTAAGCTCTTTATTCAGCAATACCCTCTAGATTTTGTCAGTTCAGGGAAATTTTACCAGTATAAACTAGGTTATGAGATTGAAAACTAAGTAGTTTTACTAGTGAATATATGGATAGAAACTCCTTTGCCCCTTTATTTTAGTGATGTTTTAGAAGAGGCTTAAATTAAACCAAAAAGTCATTTATTCTAAAAGAATGCCTGCAGGGGACATAAACCAATAGTGCCTTAATTATGCCTGTATGCTCATTTTGATTGCTTTAATGTTTCTAATTACAGCGTTAACACTTCTCCCATTTGACAAGCAGGAAGACAATTTGGCTCAACCAAGAAAGCTGGAGCATGGGTTATGGGAGATGTACATCACCTTCCAGAATGGCTTGCTCCTGCCAGCTTGGAAAGAAAGGATGCTCTCATTGGCATTCTGTTATTTCAGCTTGTTCTTCCGCTGGGGCACTGATGGGGCAGCCCTTTCAATGACAATGCAGTGGCAATGAAAATACTGCTACTGCCACTTTTGGCAAGAAAACTTTGTGGACATGTGCAGAATCAGAGAAAACAAATTTGAAAGAAACTGCAAAGAACAATCTCTGTTTTCCTTGTAGGAGAAGACAAGATCCAGTGTGTTCATCCAAATTTCTATACAGGCAGAAGGCCTAGAGCCATTTATTCCTGTGCTTAATTACTGCACCATTAGTAAAGGCTTCTTAATGTCTAACGAGATCTTCCTTCTGTTTAAGCCAATTACATATTGTCCTATCCCCCTGGAGACACAGCACTGATTATTACTTCAAAGCATGTTAAGGCCAATACAAATTTAACAGCAAAGGCTGGATTGTGAGTGAGGTATCTCAAGACTGATACTTACACACATTTGGATGAAAGCCATGGCCTGGACAATTTTTAAGAGGTCTCCATAGAAAATATGAGTGCTAAAAATCTTCACTATTGAAAATTTTAATCCAGTTTGTTTAAATGGAAGAAAAGGATGGGAGCTTTTAACTACTGCCTGCAAAAACATGCTTCTCTTATGTCCAGAAAAATGTTAATTCAGATCCCTTAATAACATAATCCAAACTATAATTTAATTGGTAAGTCATAGATTATATTTATATCATAGTAAATTTAATCAAGGTATTTAATGCAGGAAGAGCTCCTAGTCTCTCAGCTCTAAGATTGCAGCGCCCAAGGTTTAGACATATCCTCATGGTTGCACAAGGTTTTTGTCACGTTGTTCACTGTTGAGCCAAGACAACCCATCTAAAACAGCAACAAAGGCAAGAGAAAGAAGTCAACAGAGTAATGCTTCAGGTAAGTGTATCACTTCCATCATTTCCACCCCAATTTTAGTCTCAGATTTAGCCCCTGAGCATGCTCAGGGCCAAAAATAAGCCTTTTTATTTCCCTCTGAAAACACTGAACCTTTAAAGGTAAGTGGGGCCAACTCCTCTTAAGTCAGCACTCCTTTCCTGGTTCATTCTCTAATGCCCTCTTTGACCACATCCAAGAAAGTTGCCAGTGTTCATCCTGCCCCCTTCCACCTGCCATCCCAGAAGATCACCTGTTTGCAGCATCTGACTCCCTCTGTTCCCAGGAGAGCACATCTGCTCTGATTTCTGTAGACACCAAGACTGCTCCAGGCTTTCCAGGAACAGAAATTATTCAGAGCCAGGTGGACCATGCACTTCTCCAATCCCTGGAGATTAGAACATTCATGAAAGTTAAGGTAAATTACCAAAAATGAGTGCAGGTAAAAGCATGTTAAGCCCTGCATGGATATTTGGAGATAAAGTGACCTTTGTTTTGCCTTTATTTAATTGTCACCACTGTGAACTATTGTCGGAACCCAGAACATCCCTCTGACTGCCCTGGGTGATCTGAGAGCCCAGCAAGGGGCTCAGAGACCCTGGCATGAGGCCAACAATGAGAGTGGCTTTGATTTTAGTCCATGGGAAAAATTACCAACTCTATATGAAGAATTACAAGTGACAAAAGTTTAATATATAGTTTTTAAGTCTCACAGGGTGCAAATGTAGAATTTTAAGATTTTGAGATAAAGGCATGAGGGGACAAGATGGAGGGATTTGGGCGTTTCCTTGTCCTTCTTCTTCTTCTTGTTCTCCGTCTTCTGCCTGGGTGGTGGCACTTTTGCATTGGTTTAGAATAGAAGTTGACTGTCTAACATAGGTGATAGGTATTGGTATGTAATTGTAAATATGGAAAACGTAATATGTAGTATAAAAGATAAGCACCTCCTCGGGGGAGGCGGTCAGTGTCTGACATGGCTGCTGTGAAGACCTTGGCAGGGCAGAGAAAAGAATGTAAAAGATGACAGAAAATAAACAACAAGACAAACAGCAGCCAATGGACTCCTGACCTTTCTTCTGACGCGGGGCTTGGGAAAAAGACTTGACATCATAAATCTCGGGGTACTGCCAGCAGCGGACCCCGACAAACTATGGCCATTTTCCTTCTGCATCAGAGCCCCCATACAGAGGTTAAATGCACTTTAACTTCTGCACCTACCTCACACCTCACACTAACTTGTATTAACTCCCCATGTAAACAAGCCCTCAGAGGACCAGTTTTTTCCTCTCTCGTGATGGTTTGCTTTGTCACAAAGTGAAACACATTGGAGAAAATCATTTGCTGTGATTTTTCCCTCAGTGGTGCCTGCAGTGACATCTTTGTTGTGAATTGCTGCAAAACTTCTCCCTCTGCCTAAGCTTATCTGGTTTTTTCCTCTTTCACACACCTATATTGAAACAGCTTATAATTAGTAAAGCAGCATCCCTCTACGAGGCACAGAGGGGACTGCTGGCCTGTTCTACAGGTGAGGTACAGAGATGATCTAGGGAGATTAACTGCTGGGCTAAGGATCACACAGACTGTCTACACCTTTGAGCATAGAAATCATCTAAACCCAGATCTCTTCTGCCCCTGGAAACATCTTTTCTCCTCCTCTCAGTAGATTTTTCCTTATTAGAAATAGTCAATGAGCTGCTTCTAACCTCAGGATCATGCCAGTTTTGTGGGAAAGAAAAAAAAAAACAAAAATTACTGCCATCTGCATGACTACCATCAAGGGAAAAATCTTTCCCTCTCCCCCCCGTATTCCATCCTCCCTTTTTACTTAAGAGCAGTAGGAGACCTTCACATTAAGATACTGAACCCATCACAGTTGGAATAGACAAAGTGAAAAGGGAGGTGATGGAGGCTGAAACAATGTATTTTTAGTCATTTCGATGAATTATGGAGATGCGAAGCTGATAATTTATTGAAGAAGGGAAATGGGGGACTCTATGTAAATGTTTTCAGATGAATAATTAATGTGCCTTTCTAGCATCAGGGGGTCTTTAATTAAAGCCTCTGTTAAACAAGGGAAGGCAGACAGGCCTGGCTCCTTGCAGCAGCTAATTGCACCTTTTCCACGTACAGCTACGATTCAGAGACAAAGTATCGTTCGCATCAATAAAGAGGGACAGATCCTACCTAGGGGGGAGTGGTGGGAGGCTGTAGGGCCTGCTGAGGGACCCCAGGGCTAAGGTGGTCTGCATCATATTTTAAATTAGCTTGGCATACAGGCAAAATAACAGGGTGTGGGGAAGAGCAGATGAAAAGGGTACTCTGGCCACAAGGCTTTGAAGAATGCAGAAAGCCCCTCACAACCATCTGTGGATTACAGCTTCTTCAAGAGGGACCTACTGCCAGGGTCTTGCTGGCATTGTGTGATACATTTGCCTTCCAAAATCCTGTTCCGTACCATGCCCACCTCCCTGTCCCAATGCCAGGGATGGGTTCACAGCAGAAGGGAGCACAGCAATGAGGCGCTGTTTGCAGGATGGAGCAAAAAGGCAAACCGGAGTCTTCCCAGTACCCAGCTGCTGTCCTTATGCCCAGCATCCTCCAGAGGCACCGCTCCCCCAGCTGAACTTCACATCTGGACCCTTCCTTCAGGGGTTTCACAGATGACAGAGACAGGATTGGATGAAGGTTCACTGTGGACTTCAGCCAAAACACAGCATCTCCTCCCTCTCATGCCATGTGATGGTGAGACCAAACTTAAGCCTTCTGCCTTACAAGGACTGGACCCCCCAGAAAGTCTGTGATTATTTTCCAAGAGAACATATAAAACTATAATAGTTTCAGGAACTACAATGGGACATTAAGGAATGACAAAACCTGTCCCAGTTAATACTGCTGAGAAGCTTCTGATTCAATTCCAAATTTGACTTAAATGCCATGGGAACAGCAGGTAAATTTCCAAACAGGGAACAAAGTCTTGTTTTCCTTGAGAAAGGTATCTAAACTAGACACAAATTAATTAGTTTTGACACCTTGGCACAGAAATTTTATCCCACTTTTTTCATTCATCTTTATCTCCAGAAACATTCCTGGTGGCATTACAAATGAGGGAACAAGAGTCAGCTGAAATTTTATTTTTAACAGAAATCTAAAATCTAAGGTAGGCTAAACAGGTTCCCAAAGTAAATATTTCCAGAGAAGCTAAAACCATGTCTCTTTCCTGCATTGCCAAAGATTGGACTGAAGGAGACCTCGAGGGGTTACCTAGTTTGTGCCAGTCATCTATGAAACAAGTTTGCTTATCCTGTTGCCCCCACTTTCTGAAGCCATATTTGAGCCACTGCCTTTCAGCAAACTTTGAGCAGAAAGACAATTTGGAGAACACCCCTTCAAGAAAGGTCTCACTGATTTCTGCAAACATCTTAGTTTTCAGGAAAGCCCTGAATCTTCGCTATTGAGAGCATGTGTTTTCTGTTTGCCCACACCAATGCTCTTGACAGGCCTGACATGCCTGCGAGCTCAGCGAAGGTTTACTGCTGCGCTTTGCGGAGGCAAGCGCTGCCAGAAGGTCTCGAAGGCTGCCGCACTCCGAGGCCCTGCGAGCAGCTACGAGGCTCTGCTGCTCTCTGCTGGGAAATGCGGGCAGAGCCCGAGCTGCAGCAAGTGTTGGGGGAAGAGCTGCATTTGCCAGCACACAAACACTCAGAGCCACCTGTACAAGCACAGACAGCTGGGTACAGTCTCCTCTTCAACGTCGCTGCCAGAAGCACACCCACATCAAAGTTCGCTGGTACAGGAGCACTCTGGATGCAAATCAGCAGCCCCAGCCACCTCTCTTCCCCTTGCATCCCAGCCCTCTACCTCGTGCAGGTGCTAGCTTTCTCCACTCTCTTGCACTAACACCTGCTCTCCTCCCAGCCTGTTCTTTTCTCAAAAACCCTCTGGGCCGAGAGCAGAACAATTAACCCACCACTGAGGTAAGGAACCAATGTGCAGGGCAGCCTCATGAACCCCACAGAGTCACCGGTCAGGACACAGATGAGCAGAGATGTATCTCCAAGGACCCCAAGCCTCTGCCTCACAGCTTGGGGTCTTTTTTGGTCATTGGTCTGTGACCTAAAGCTGCTGTTTGTTCACCAGAGCTCAGGAAGGCTTCAGCTATGTCTGGCTGCAACTGTGCAAAACCACAAGTGAGAGAGTTTTGGGGCTGCAGCACACAGAGAACCACGAGGCCCTGGCTGTGGGTATCGACTGGGCTGCCGCAGCTCGTGGATCATGCAGCAGGCGAGCTCCCTGCTCTGGCCACCAACCTCAGCCTGGGGGAAACCCCAGCTTCAGACAGCAAATCCTGCACAAAAGAGGGGGACAAATCCCCCAGCCTGGTGCTGACCGAGGCCCTCTACCCCTTTAAGCACTGACATTTAAATTTCCTGATATGTTTCATCCCATGCATCTCATTACAATTTTCAAGTAGTAGATGAGGCGACCAGAATTTGAGATAGGCATTTTAAGGATTTGGCTATTTTATATGTATATTTACAGCTCAATAAAATAAGAAGAAATATTCGAAGTAAACAGACTGTGGAAAGTGATTTCTTCCAACTCTCCACTGCAGACTTGCAAGAAACCAATCAAAGAGGCTCAAGAGTGGTTTGAGCGTAATTTATTAACCCAAAAGGGGCCACATTGTTAACCAACATTATTTATAGTGAGCAGCTCAACCATCTCTACTGAACAACTGTGCGATACTGCAGGGACAAATGCAGTGAGTTACTACAGAGATAGGACAAAACCAGCAGCAGGTCTTTGTTACAGCTGTTAGAAAAAGCGTCCCCAGGAGACAGACACTGAATCTCTAATGGCTATCTTATTTCTCTGACAATTTATTTAAGTTTTAACTTAACAGCAGGAATGACAGCCACAGTTACACAGTGACTCCCAATAAAGGAGTGTATTGCTAATCTGCAGCTGGTGTTTTCTTATTTATTTCGAAGTCTTTAAGTTCCAGACTTAGCATATGGTGCCATATAAATAATGATATAATAATACGTTTTTGCTTTCCATGTGCCTGTGTAGAAAAAAGCCATGTGATTTATCTTACGTGAGCATTGTATTTAAGGCATTATTTTGCTCAGAATTTTTAATGCATTTAAAATGCATCTTCTGCTTTTTTTTAATCTGTTCTTTTGAAAGAATAAACAGAGCAGTGATGTTTATTTAATAGAGTCATTCATCTTACTTCCCTGTGCAAAATCCTAGCTTTCCAAACCCAGCAGCCAGATCCCTGCAGTAGGCAGTGGGGCTGGAAATGGAGATATCTGCTGTTTACCAATGAGGCACAGATGAAAGGAACACATGGGGCTCAAGATTTACCCACAGCACGACACTATTTGAAGCCAGCAGGCGACTGAGAACTGCTTAGTCCTGTCCAGTAGAGGATAGAGAGGAGAAACCCATGGGAGAAATCCTGCAGGGAGTCATGCTGGGGAGAACACAGCACTGGGATGGCTCAGCACACAACCACCCTAACACACAACTGATATCAAGATGCCTCCTCCAGATAAAACTGCATCAGCAGTTACAAAAAGCGGGCAGTCCCATGCTGTCTGGAACCATCACTGTCGCATGGAGAAATGGGAGATGCAAGAAGTGATCAGAGAGGGAATGACCTGGCATCCCATGAGTGCAAACAGCAGTGCTCCAGTCCAAGATGATCTGAGTGGTCAGCGTGGCTGAGGATATGGACAGCACTGTCATGAACCTGGTACTGGAGCACTGAGGCAGCTGTTTCTCTTAAGAGGCCAATGGTATAAACTGAAAAACACACACAAAATGAACTGCTCTGAATGGAAGTGACATCTGTAAGTTTAGAACAGCTTTTGAAGTCCTGGATCTCCCCTCCTCTCACCCCCATATGCCCCCATGGCAGTTTCAGCCAGTTGTTTCAAACCCAGCTCTTGTCAGACTGGAGCATGAACCAGAATATGTCAGAAGCTCGTTACTGTGGTAACCCAGCGCAGCTTTTATCTTTATCCTTTCATCTCCTCTTTGGGGAAAACTGGCAGTCTGTTTATTTGCTTTTCCTGATGAAGTTCATCACGCAGAACACCAACTGTCTGGATCTGTGTAAAACTGAGGACAGCAGAAAGTATCTCTCACATTAATGTACATGGAAATACTTCTCTCAGCACTCTACTACCCTATCTCTTGCTTCCCTGCTTCCCTGTACAAGCTATTTGACATGTCCTTTTCCAGGACCAAGACCAGAACTAGAACCAAGACCAGAACCAGAGCCAGGACCAGGGCCAGTGCCAGGCACCACCACCAGTGACATCCTGGCCTGTGTCAGGAATTGTGTGACCAGCAGGACTAGGGCAGTGATTGTCCCCTTGTACTCAGGACTGGGGAGACCACACCTCAAATCCTGTCTCTTCTGAATCGAGCCCACTTCTGGGCCCCTTTACTTCACCACCTCACTACATGAGGCACTGGAGTGAGTTCAGAGAAGGGCAATGGAGCTGGTGAAGGATTTGCATCACAAGTCCTACTAGGAGCAGCTGAGGTAGCTGGGAGGTGCTTAGCCTGGATGAAAGGAGGCCCAGGGGAAACCTAATCACTCTCTACAACCCCTTGTAAACAGACTGTAGCGAGATGGGGGTTGCAACCCATGCAACCAGCGACAGGACAAGAGGACACAGTCTTAATCTGCGCCAGGGGAGGTTTAGATTGGACATCAGGAAGAATTTCTTCACAGAAAACGTAATTAGACATTGGAATGGGCTGCCCAAGGAGATGGTGGAGTCACCGTCCCTGGACATGTTAGAGCTAAGACTGGACATGGCACTTACTGCCACGGTCCAGCTGCCGTGGTGGCGCTCGGTTATCGGCTGGACTCCTTGGTTTTTTCCCACCAGTTAATTAACTCCGGGATTCCCCGCGCCCCTACTCTGCAGTCCCGCCCTCACCCAAAATGGCCGCGCGGCACTCGGCGCCCGCGTGACGCCGGCGGCACCGCGCGCCGAGGCACGTGACAACGGTTACTCCGGCAACCGCCGCGGCTTCCCGCGCCTACCCCACCTCCCCCGGCTACGGCGAGCGCCGAGCGGCAGAAAGGGCCGGCGCCGGCGGGGGCGAAGTGCCCCCTGCCCTTCCCTCCAGAGCCGGGGGCAGGTGAGGGAGAGCACCGGCCGGGAACCGCTCCCTCCCTTCCCTGGGTACACCGCCCCGCCTCGCCCCTGCCCTTCCCTGCAGAGCCAGGGGCAGGTGAGGGAGAACACCGGCCGGGAACCGCTCCCTCCCTTCCCTGGCTGCACCGCCTCCGAGCGCCCCGGCCCGGCCTCCCACTGCCTCCCTTCCGCTCGAAGCGAAGCCCGTTGTCAACACCCCGTTGTCCCCGGGAACAACACCGTCCTTCCCAGTTCCAGGGGTGTGAGCGCAGGTCCTGCTCTCCCTCGGTCCTCCCCCAGCACCCCGCTTCAGGCAACATTGCAGCAGTCGGGACTCGGGATGGGAGGAAGAAACAGGGCAAGACTGCCGCACTCAGTCACAGGTCTGGGGAAGGGAGTGTGGGGCATGGATACAGCACGGTCCACGGCCAGCTGCTCGAGGGGTAGATGGGTAAAGCCTGCATAAATTTCAGCTGCTGCTATCAGGGAGCAAACCTGGAGCTGCATCAAGCAGGGAATGATACAGGAGCTGAGGGCAACCACAGTGCAGAGAGCGTGCACGTAAGAGGGCTCAACAGTCATGGGCAAGGAAAGGTCATGAGTCAGGTCTGGGATCCATGCAAGGGAATTCCATAGAGACAAAGCTACCTAGAATATATATTCCGAGTCACCCTAGGAAAACTAGTCAGTAAGTGAGGATCAGGCACAGATACAACTGCTGCATAGTTCAAGCCAGTTCTGAAGGCCTGGGCCGGAGCTTAAGAAGAGCTCCTGTGATCATGCAGAGGGTGCAGGTGGGGCCAATCGCACAAATAGACCCTATTAGTGCATGTTTTAAGTGTGGCTGCAGCACATTTACAGAGGATGGAGTAATGTGCTGTGTCTAGTCTGTGGAGATAGATGTTTAAAATACTCTTGTTCTTTATCTGCTAAATATTGTAGCAAGGCTTCAATGATCATTCAGAATCTGAAGTGGAGGAATCTGCGCACCACCAGCTGCTGAACCACCTGAGGACCACACACCTATAGTTGAAATCCCACCATCACTGGATGATTTACCTGGCATAGAAGCACCAGACATCTGTAGTGGAATTGCCAGTGTCTGCAGATCAGCTGGCTGTGAAGAAACCACCACGTTCTGAGCACCACTTTCTGTTCGTTGTGCAGCCTGCATCCAGGGAAAGCTCACCTGAGATCAGATCACCTGTGAGTAAACTTCCAGGTTTCAAAGTCAAGATGTACACCTCTGAATCCACACAGGATGGCAGTAACACCGTTGAGACTGTGTTGTCAGCAGCAGAGATTACATTTGAATCAGTGGAGAATCCAGAGGCTTTTGGAGACCCCTATCAAGCTGCCCTGAATTATGTGGAAGAACATAAGATTCTACAGATATTTCAGGTGACATACGTATTTCTCATCTCCTTCCAGAGGCTTACATGAGAAGCTTGTCCTAAGTTAGCTTGAACTAAATTATCCCTTCCCCAGACCCCTCCTTGTCCTGTGCTTTCTTAAGTATAGACTTAAGCAAAAGCAATAGAAAGGAACCCTTGATCATCTTTGGTATCTAAAGTGCAGGCACCCATCTATCCAAGGATCAATAATTCTTTCCCTCTGTCTGTCTCTGTCTCAGGATATCACAGAAAAACTGCTGTTCCATAAGCCTGATGACCCCTTGCAGTTCATATTGAAGGAGGTAGGGTGCCTTGCTGGGGCTGTGTGGGGACGGAGTCAGCTATGCTGAGCACACCAGAATCATGGTCAGCCCAGGACTGTTTCTCTGACTGTGTATCTGCTGTCTTGGGAGGAGGAAAAGCACAGGCAGCAGGAGAGTACCTGGGGTGCAAGGCACCATGTGTGCTCTGAGAGGGAGGAAAGGTATGGGAGGGTGGAGGATGAACGGGGTGAATGTGCCCTGGAAGTGCCTGAGGGGTGAGAGAAGCTTAATGACAGAGGTCTCTGTGACCCTTCTCTATCCCAAACTGGGAGGGAGCACTTTTTCTGTCCACACCCCTCCTATTCAAGAGAGCTGTCTCTGCTGATCCTGCAGGATATTAAACACAGGTAATTCAAAGTCAGTGAACTGAGACAATAGTTTGGGAGTGAGTTAGAAGTGTGGGTTGCTTCTTGGGAGAAGGAGGAGGTTAAAAGAAAGAAAGCAGCAGAGGTAAAGAGTATCTTCCTTCATTGCCCTCTAGTCAGTCAGGAGAGGCACCATCTTTGAGGTTTGCTGCTGTGTTCATGGTGTACTGAGCACAAAACCTCCAGAGGAATGGCAAGGTCAGTTGTGGGCATCAGTGTGAAAGCAAATAAGCTCCCAAATTACTCCTTTCCTTTTCCTTTTGCCCAGGTGCAGTCTCTGATAAATGCCAGGCAAGCAGAACCGGAGGGACTGTCGGAAGAGGACAAAGATGTGTAGGTGTTTCTAGAAGAGGGCCTGTGCACTCCTTTTGGCCCCCATTGACCTTGCTGTTGTGATGTTGCCACATCATGCCTTCACAGCACCATGTAGTCATTGGCAATAACTTGGAAAAGATCTGCTTGTCTGTCTCTTGCCTGGTTTCTCTGTTTTGTATGCTTGTGCTTCCCTTCGGGTTTAAATACTGCAACCGAGTTTTGGGTTGGAATCACAGACTGAGATCTAAGTGTGCATGGATCTGCATGCACATATGGCACATCTTGAAGAGGCAGGTCTGCTGAACTTCTATGCATATAAATGCATAAATCTCATATTTAGGCCACTCCAGACTCTGCCCTTCTGTACAGAGAAGCCTCACAGCTCAGACAATGCAAGGACAAAAGCAAGTAGAGTTAAAAAGCAGCCCTGGACAGCCCACACCCTTCTTTTTTCATGTTGCATTGGTGGCTTACTGTGTCCAGTTACGCAGCAGAACCAATGCTTATCTAATACTTCGATAGTTTGTGTCTGGGCTTTCCCTTTGCCCCCAGAGCTCCTCTAATGCAAGAAGCTGTCTCTCTGCCTCTTCCACACACTGGGTACAGCTATCTCACCCTTAATCATCGCTGCTGGACACTGATCACTCTGCTTTTTGGGGTTGCCCTGCCTGTACCATTGTAAGTACAGTGTATAACCTGAACAGTAAAGCAACAGTTGCACACACCCTTTATGCTTTCAGAAAACATTGTCACTCAAGAATGTGGGAGGTGAATAAAACCAAACAAACCAAAACCAAGCACTGGTAGCTCAGAGAATTGAGTCAACGTGCATTTCGCAAACACATCATTTGAACTGTGTTTGATTTTTGAAACACAGTCCTTGTTTTCATACTATCCAAGTGTCTGTTTCTACCCTGTAAAAAACTTCTCCTTCTTGTCTCTTGCCTGACAATTATTGAAAATGTGCAACAGAGCATACTGTTATTTTGGCTCAATAGATTGTCTGTGTGCATTAGATGCCAGAAAGGGGTTTTATGTCACTACAGGCTTTTCTCTTTTTTAGGCAAGTGCTCTAATTTCCTGATGAATGATGGTGTATTCCCAAATGACTGTCTCTATGGCTATGAAGAGAGCACCATAAAAACTTCCATCTATCTATTTTTAAAAAAATAATGTATGATGATTGGGTTTTGTGATTCTACACAGCACAGCTTGGGCTCCAAAAGTCTGGGAATAACAGAGGGCAAGTATTTGGCATACAAATTCCATGTGTGAGATGAGTTTCCTTTCTATTTGAGTTTCTCAAAAAGGATCAGTTAACTCATGTGTTTCAAGACTGAAGGCAGGTAAGCACCCCTGTCATTCGTAGGGAAGAGCGTTATTCAAGGTTACTGTGAATCTAAAGATGGCTCAAGATTCATATTAAATCTTCATTTGTTCTATAAGAGTTTTAATGTAGACGTAGGCATCTAGGTCCCACTGCAGCAGTGAGATACTTTTGAATTTCCTGCTTATCTCCAGCAACTGGAAAAATCTGACACTGAGAATCTGAGATTGATCTGCTTTCAAATTCTTGACCAAAAATGTATCAGGATGAAAAACAAGGTATATGTGCCCTGTCCTAATGTATCTCTGGGGAACAGGAAATGTATGGAAGATGAAGATAGTGTTTGAAGCCTTCTCATCTCCATGGTCATTTGTCAGCACATTGTCCCACGATATGGAGAAGCTGACATGTCTTTGAATTTTGTTGTAGAACAGGATTAGGGTGCCTTGGGGTACAGCCTTCACTGTGTGTTTCCTGCCTGTGTCATTTGGGTATTGCATTTTGTTGTTCTCTTTTACTTACAAAAAGCTTTTGACCTGTAATACGTTGTCAGACTATAAGTATATGCCTTCAACTTCATGTCAGCATTAAGAGGGTTATGCAAGGGAAGATCCTTAGTTCCTCTCTCAGGTAGGTTGGAATGAGCTGGAAAGTAGTCGTCTTACAAGTGACAGAAGTTTTGCAAAAGAGGCTGTACCCAGTGTTCCTCAGTAATCTCAGGGCCATGATTTTCCTTTGGTGGCCTGGCCACCTTGTCTCATGCTAACAAAGTTGTTGTGTGGTAGCAAGAAGTCCTCCCCAGTACACGTAAGAGGGAGCACCTGTCTTGTTTGTTTTTCAGAAAAGAGAAACACTGTTTTCTGTTCTTTCCTTCCTATTGAGGAGAGGTCTTTCTCCTTTGAGGAGCAGTTTTCTAGAAATGAGTGAGGCTGTACCCAGGACAAGTTCTGTGGGCCCGGAGTTGGCATGTGTAGATGGCATGTGTTGCATGAACATAATATATTTTTCCCTGTTCAAAAGTATTCTCATGAGAAAGCAGAATTTGCAGCAAAGTTCTGTAAACAATTCTCTCCTGTATCTCTGTCTTCCACAAGATGAGGATTGTTTTTCCTTCCTAACCAATGAGTGAAGTTTTGGTATCTCCCTGGTATGGGAAGGACTGGGGGGAGATTGGTGCTGCAAGAGCTGGACGGAGCAGGGAAAGAAGCAGCAGCATGCTCTTCACCTGGGAGAATAGCCCAGGCCCAGAAAGAATGGAGTCAACTTTAATAAATACATTTAAGCCTTCATTCCGTGTCCTGTTGTGACAGGCATGAGACTGGGGAAGGCAGTGGGCCAAGGACGATGCTTCAGTGTTCACAGACTTTGGGAAAGTGAGGGGTATATCATCTCTGAGCAAGGACTTTGACCAGAAATCGTGGGGAGCTTATAATGAGGTAAGGAGAAATGTCACTTCCTTCACCTTAAGCCTCTCAGGTGATTGAACTTAATTTCATGAAAACAAAAATCATCCTCCAGAATGTTTGCAGATTGTGGTGTTTAAGATAGTGTCACACAGCTGTATTTTTTTGACCTGCTTCAGAATTATTCTGAAAAATACACTCTAGCACTACAAAATATCTACTTCACATTAAGGCACTGCTGTTTGTGTATAAGAAGGCTTTTCTGTGCTGAAGAAAAGAAGAAAAGTTAGATTAAAAATGGAAACTTTTACTGTATTCTTAATTCCAGAGTGACTGTCCCTTTTCCACAATTTCTTTCCAAAACCATTGGATCTTTATTTCTTTGTAAGTGGACATTTATCAACATGACATTAAACTGTCATTAAATTTCTTGCCTTGAGTGCTCAGAAGGAATTAGCAGTGCCTCGTGTGTAACCGAAACTATTCCATATAAGTCCTTATAGCACACTAGTCACAGCACATTTGAATGCCCTCCAGAGTGCTAAGCAACGTGACTAACATCTGTTGTTTGCTCTTTCTCCTCTCCACAAGGGAAATGGCTGTGCACTCAAGTGCATTCTTTTAGAAAGGGTGGTTTGGGGGGTTTCTTACCACACCTGTGTGTTTCTGTGTACTTCTAATGGATAAGTCCTGAAGTGGAAGGTGTGGAAGTTGGAGGTAGTTTGTAGTTCCCAAGGATGATTCCTCTGCAGTATGAGCTGGGTGCTGAGAAAATGCCTTATTTTTGAGGAAGAGATTTTTTTGTTCATCCATGGACAGGCACAGAGGTGCAAAACCCAGTTCATCTGCCAAATGGCATGACCTTTTGGTGCCCAGACTGCTTCTGTTGAGAACCTTGTGCTTCTCCCAGAGGCAGGACACAGAGGAGCCAATCAGGAGGAAAGTGTAAAATAGGTTGCTTGGACCAAAACATCAGTTTCTTTTTCTGCCATCTCTGCATGGAACTTGAAAAGACTTGGCTGCCCCAAGCAATACTGAAGTTGCCTGTGTACTGTTTCTAACCAATGGGGGAAAAAATGTTGTAACAACTGATTAAAAACCCTTAGTAAAGTTCACACAGCCTCTGCTCTGGTTCTTAGGTGGAGGGTGCAGGCAAGATCTCCCTTCAATGGGCAGCTGCTTACAGCATGAGACATTTCATTGTGACTCACTGGATATGAATCACTGCTACATAACACCAACTTTAAGCTAGTTAAATGCCATTGATTTCAAAGTTTCACAATTGTGTGGAACTCATAGTAGGCAGCAGCAACTGCTTTCATGTCTGAAAGGGAAGAAAATAACCTCTGGGTAAAGTCCAACAAAGAGCTTAGCTAAAGAGAGCTCTGGCTGAAGAGTGGAGAATGTGGAAGTGCTTGGAAAGGGAATATACTGTGGCAAATTGATCAAACTCTGGCATGCCTCCTGGTTGTATTCCAGGGAAAGCTTCTCTTGACCATTCTTTCATCCAGATGAAATGCAGGACAAAATTAAGAAACATTTCCTTAAGGTCAGGCATTATTATCCATGGCTGCATTCCTTTTCTGGGGACTGACCTTATGGACAACACTGATGTAGCAGCATCACCAGAAACTCACAGCCACAGTTTGATATACAATAATGAAAAGAAGAACTTTGAGTTGTTGAAGAGACATTGGATGAATAGTCATTCATCATCTCCTGGAGAAAGGCAGTGGGCTGGAATGTTATTGCAGAACAGATGAATTTAGGCGAAGCAGATGCAAGAGATTTCTGTGTATATAATTCAACTCTGGAAACTGACTGTGGACACCCCAGTAGTTGGTCTGGTTTAGAAATTCCTGGTATGAATTAATGGAGTGGCTCTTCTCCCTCAAGACTATCATCTCAATTCCCCATGCAACTCCTCTCACAGATGGGAATAGCTTACCCTCCTTTGTCACAGACCTTATTGTTCTCAAACACTAGGAAGGACATCTCTATGGCTTAGTCATCCAGGAGTCTGGGGTAAACTGTCTTCCAGGGCAGAAAAGAGGAGGAACTGCTGGTGTCATCTCATAAACTGCAGTGAAATAATACCAGGAAAGAAACAAACAATGAGATGGACTCATTTCCTTTTTGACATTGTTACTTTGAGACCAAAATGAGCATCTTTTTCATTATCATTAAAGAGGTGGAGGAACACAGGGCTGCACAGAGCCAGACTTAGGAAGGTGCACAGCTGTCTAGTGCAGTTCTCAAAATAAAAGAGGAAGCATTGTAGCTAAGGGAGTGCAACTCTCAGTTTACCCTTGCACTGGAAATGTCACTATAAACTTACAAGTCTTTAAGGCAAATGCCTTATTTAGAATCATGTGTTCCAACCTTAAAAATTATTATTAACTGGGAGGCAGGATCCATGTTAGGGTTAGGGAGTGTATAAGGAAAAGAGGTGATCTCTGTCCTTCCTCCTTCCTGTCCTTCAGCTTAACTTCTGGCATGAAACAGGAAACAGGTGAATAAAGGCATGTGTAATACTGCAGTTGTTCGTTAATGGAAAAAACGCCTGTCATAACAACCTTTGAAGAAAAACAGTTCCCACCTTGAGGAGCTTTGAGAGCTTGGACAGGTGAGGAGACATTAGGGGGAAGGCTTTATTGCATGCAGGCAAATGGTGAGAGACTCAAAAGTTTTTAACAGTGACTCAAATTTACATAAACATCATGAGCACCACAATCCCTCTGAAGAGCAGATCAATGCCAGCTCTATCCCACTATTGTTTAAGCATACCCTTGGGTCTAGGATCCTGCCTCCTTGCAAGGAGATTCAGTGAAGGACAGCATTGCCAGTTTGCTGAAACCCCACAGTATTGAAAGTAGGCGCTGCCCATTGGAGAGCCCAGCTTTTGGCCCTGTTTGTCTGAATCCCTGGAAGCATAACAGAGCTATCTTGAGAGACTCCTTGACTGTGGTGTGATGCCATGATGCCAATATATGTTTGCCTTGGCAGATAGAAGTGCATATGGGAGAAGTTTAGCGACAGCTCCTTATGTTTTGCCCCGTTAGATATTTAAATCTTTGTAAATGAAGAGCAAAGTCCTTTAGAAAGGTAGAAGCTAAGCAGGGTCCAGCACAACTAAAGATCGAATAACTTTTTCTAGTTAGCTTCCACAGACCTCTTAGTAGTTGTTCTAAGCCTTCCTGGCTTTTCAGAAGTCACGTGGAAAAAATGGCATTGAAGTAGCAGGTTAAAAGCATCTTGAACTAAATAAAACAGAATAAAACGTAACCTCTCCTATGTGTGCCCATGAGAGGGCAGCACAGACCGGCGGAGCCTTTGCTAAAGGCTATTAAGAGGCATGGGTTTGCATCCAGCCATGGAATACGTACAAGCAGAGGCAAAAAGTTCTGTGTAGAAGGGCTAGATGGCCTAAAGCACAAGCTCATCCGCCGTCCACCTGAAACTGAAACCCAGGTACAGCTCGGTACAGTCTTGACTGAGTCAGACCTCAGGTGCACAGCAGGGTCCAAGTCTCACAGATTTCTCAGTGAAATTTCCAGTTAGGGACTGGAACCTTGAAAGAGTTTCAGTGTAAGAATTTTGGACAGTGCCTACAGTTCTGTTAAGGCAATGAGTCGGTGTGAGACATCAACCACACCCTTGCCAAGGCAGAGGCTGTCACCCCGGGAGCATTATAAACTCGCCCGAGGCGGGTGCTATTTATTTCCATTGCGGTGTGGCACCAGCCAACACCCCTCTGCTATTCCCCATTCCTCCTGCTGCCAGAACTCTTGTGATGCAGCTTTAATTGACTGTCCTTCCTCTTTCTGCTGGGTGTTCCAGCCCTCTGGCAAGGTGGATGGTGGAAATGCTGAGATAAATGAGACATATGCTTGCAGCAAGTGTGTTGGAAACTGGGTACTGACAGGCAACCATATGTAGATGGCAGTGCTCCACTGCCAGCCCTTTGTGGCCTCCTACATCAGATGCAGCTAATGCAGAGGAGGCAAGCAGTGGGTTTGGAAGGAATGAGGTATCCCCAAACACCCTTCAATAATAAGCTGGAATCAATGTGAACAAGTTTCTTTGGCCCCTTGCAAACAAGCAGTAAATGCTCCCAAACAAGATCTCTTCTCTGAAGCACATTGTGGCTTGTGACTGACAGAGTGGATTTTGGAGGAGAGGTTTTTAACTGTGTAGCAAGAACAATGCAGTCACTAGATCCAGACAGAACAGCTTGTTCCCAGTCTGTTAGGGGAAACACAACTGAACCAACAGTAGTAAAGGACCATCATGATGCCAAGGCCGTTTGGGAGCTGGGACCGGATCCTAATGGCTGTATTGACACTGACATATGCAATCTTTCAGGGACCAGGTTTCATAACCAAGAGCAATACAGAGACACTGTCTAGCAGATCTTCACTGGACAGCCTTTTAAAGAAGCTATCTATAAGACAAGCAGAAAATTTCTGCCTACTCAAAAGTCATTTTTCCTGCCAAAGATCTCTGCAAATCCCAGGCAATTGTTTGCCAAGGCACAATCCTCCTGTGATCCTTCCCTGTAAGCTAGTCTCCTATTTAGACAGGCTGCAAGAGGTGAGATTGTTCAGCTTGGAGAAGAGAAGGCTTAGGGGAAACCTCACTGTAGCCTTCCAGTACCTAAAAGGGGCTTATAAAAAGGAGGGAGATGGACTTTTTATATGAGCAGGTAGTGATAGGACAAGAGGCAATAGCTTTAAACTGAAAGAGGGCAGGTTTTGATTACGTGTTAGGAAAAAACTCTTTACTCAGAGGGTCATGAAGCACTGGAACAGGTTGCCCAGAGAAATTGTGGATGCCCCATCTCTGGAAGCATTCAAGGCCGGACTGGGTGGGGGTCTGAGCAATTTAGCCTAGTGAGTGACATCCCTGCCCAGGCCAGGAGGGTCTAGATGATCTTTAAGGTCTCTTCCAACCCAAACCATTCTATGATTCTGTGATTCCACTGTTGCCTGTGGCCAGGCTCCTCTTCAGAGTGAGCTGGCCTGCCCTCATCTGAAGATGAGATGCAAGAGAACACCCATGTCCCACTTACTGGCCCCTTTTTGCCATCAAGGGTGTTGGCTGTGGAGCGTCACTCTTAGGCTTGGCTCCCCTTCCCTGCTAGGAGAAACTCCTGCTGGTGGGAGGGGGGTCAGGGCAGAGCTTGACCTCTGCAGTCTCCCATGCTCCTCTGTGCTTATTTTATTTTCTGGTTCTTGTGTGTACAAAAATGTGACCTGTTGGTTGCTGAAAGACCTGGGTGAAATCAGCAGCTCTAAGATGCAGATTTTCCTTTGCAGAAATTGGCCTTGGCCATGTGCCTCTCCTACAAATTTTCTTCATAGTCAGCAGAGTAAGAGACATCCTTAGGGTCTAAGAGACATCTTAGAGCCCAAATCTCTCTCAGTGAGTACAAGAAAGCACCCTGAGGGTCTCCTTTATTAACAGTAGTAGCAGCCATTAAGATTAAACTTCTCTAGTTTTGGGTTGAGACCACTGAGGAAGGGAGCAAAAGCAGCTGGTCTAATTGATAGCAGCAGAGTACCGAGATTTAATTTCTTACTGCCTTTACCCACACGTGCAAATATCACTATGAGCACTAGCCCAAAACTCCCTGGGGAACAGTTCCCTGCCTGACCTCAGTTCTTTATCAGACAGAGCAGCTTTCTCCAAGTTGTTTGTCCCTTCTGCTTGCTCACATGTCAGGAGAAACATTCTCTTCTGAAAGGCTGAAAGTACAGATTTTCATGCAATCTCATGATTCCAGTATCTAGGGCTTTATGTAACCACCCAAAATTGCAAGTTTTAATGACACCAAAATAGAGATGTTATAAGCTCATGAATAAAGCTACCCTACAAAATTGGAAAGATAAGGTGGATCCCTCTCTTAACTCAAAATAGTTAAAAACCCCAGTCCTTGAGAGTGTGGTCTATAAGCATTCTTCTTAGGAGTGAAGAATGCAATATCATATTCATTGGTAAATGCAAAACCCCAGGATTACCAGCATCACAAAGGTGCTTCTATCTGTGTTCTCTGTAACTCTCTTTGCCAAGGTAGCTGAGGTTTCAGATGGAAGTTACTGACTGCATTCCACATCATGCTAAATATATACATACAGTTCTGCCTTTCAGCCTATATGTTTGCAGGTTTAGCTGGGGTGGCCAGCCCAGTGGCCCGGTGGTTTATCCTAACCCACTATAATTAGCCCATGGTTGTTGCTCATGGTATGCCATTTGTCTCTCCACACTCAGCACTGTTTAGTAAACAATTTCAGAGACAGAGTTGCTCTCCCCTGATCTCACTAGGTGGTGTTCACTTATTTAGTCTCTGCGCCCCACAGTTATTCCTCTCTCTTGAGGTTGTGAGGTATAGAAGTGTCAAAAAAGGGCAAAAATGTTGCCAAAAGGGGGAGGCAGCTGTAGCAAAAGACACTACTCAACTGGGGAGGCGGGAGGCAAGGCTGGCAGGAGGCCAGGCCAGCTGCAAACCCAAGAGGCACAGTGGACATCTGTCTCCACCGCCTGCATCCTCACCCCTTGTGTGGATGCACCAAGATGGGAGAGGAGGCAGCCATTAGGAATTCCCTTCTACTCCGGGGAGGAGCTGGCTCCTGGCCATGGCACGTGGAGGGCTTGGGCAGGAGACACGAGCCTCAAACCCAAATCTGGCCCAGGGAAGGAAGGTCAAACTGCAGACTGGGAAGCAGCTGTTCACAGCCCTCCCGGGAATGCAGGAGCAAAGCTGGGTGGCAGGAATTGGGCTGGGGCCACTGGGAGCAGTGCCCTCAAAGAGGAGGTTGCTGACCCAGCTGATGAGGTTGTGACTCTACCAGGAAAGGTGGCAGCCCCTCCACTCATGGGCAGCCCCTCTGCAGCATGCTGCAACAGGGATGCTTGGCTTTACTCCCAGCAGTGCTGCCGTGAACTTGCCACCGTACACCGGAGGGACAATCACTAAAGATGTCCCCTCCCTGGGACAAATAGACAGTGTGTGTCAAGCTGAACCTGTGCACAGGAGCACGAGCTTGGCCTACACTGAAGCTACACTGGTAGGGACAAGGGATTTCCTAAGCCAAGTCCCTCAGCTGTGAGCTTTGATCTTACTGTGCAACTCCACAAATGCAGTCAGGAGCCTCCTGCTCATGGATGGCAGTGGTTCTGTCATGACTCTGACATGAGGGGGTCACAGAGACGACTCCTGGGAGTCTGCTCCTTTGACCATAAGCTCCTTTTCCTTTCTGTGTGCTTGCTCCCTCCCTAATTCCTCCCTCTCATATTATCTCAGCCTTAAATCATTATTTCCATGCTATGAAGAGAAGAAATTCAAAGGATTCAGGAAGGTGGGAAAGTATTCTTAGAAGAGTGGAACCAGCACACTGGAACTAGCCACAACATCTAATCAGCCCTTTTCAGCAACTTTGGGCATCCTCCAGCATGCCTTCCATGACAATTTTGAATAAACACAGCATACTTTCTGACAGGCATGTTCTAACTTTGTCCTGTCACCCACTGAGCACGTTGCAATAACCAAGTGATAGATCTCCTGAGAAATATCATTTTCCACCTCCATCTGAAAATAGACCAGGCTGTGGCCTCGGCATCTCACTGTCCCTGCAGATGAGACCCCAAATGGCAGCATGTCTTCACTCCCAAGTCCCCCTTTGCCTTTAACTTTGCAGAGGTGTGCACATATGTGGACCTGTGGCTGGCTACACACAGCACACACATGTGGGGTTTGTACCTCTGCACATACACACACATGGCTCTGTGTGGGTGTGCACACTCAGGAGTCTGGAGCTTTCACAAGTGCAAGAGCTGGCACAAATGTAGGGATCTGGCTGTACAGAAGTGTTGGTCCATCTGAAGTAGGGCAGCACAGACACAGTCTTGCAGGGGATTCTAAAACAGCTACAGGCACCCCACTGGAGGTATCCCTTTGGGAACAGGGGCTTCCCAGCACTGGCTTATCAGCCCCACTGTGCTCCCTCCCGAGACAAGGTCTCTGTCTGACCCTCTGCTCTGCACAGGCATCCATGTAAACTCATAGTCTGACCTTGTTGGCACACACCAAAAGTAGTGCAAAGAAACCAACAAAACCCCCATCCCAAGCCTCTCCTTTCTTATATCAAATTTCTCTCCAGAGATCATAAAAAATATTCTTACCCAGATTCTAAACCAGATTAAGAAACTGTGAGAGCCAAATGATGATGGCAGCTGAAGGTTGACCACCATAACCCACATAACCAGCATAACCCACTCTTCCAGCCCTAATAAGGATTCACTCTAACACCTTCTTGCATTGTTCTGGACAGGGCTACAGAGCTGCAAGAGCTCAGCTGCACCAGGGTTCTCTCCCAGCAGCCACTTTCAGTGCTGGTGATTGGCAAGACTATAAACTTCACTGCCAGCTTCCCCTTCCCTCTCCTCTCTTTCCTACTCTTGTTTTCCCAAGACAGTATTTCCACAGTTGCAGCCTCTTTTCTCCTCCCAGCTGAGATGTGATGGAGTGTTTTACCACAGCAGGCTTTTGTCTAATCACTGCCCCAAGATCAGCCTGGCTGTGATGCTCAGGAGATGGATGCACTGCTTTTTCCCCTGCCAGCTGCTCTCAATTTCCAACCACGATGATGGGAGCTGGCCTTCCTAGAGCCCAGGACACCAGCTGGTGTGAAACACCTGGTCCCACCAGTATTGCCAAAATATGGGGTGGCAACTGCACCAAAATAGACTGCATGAGTTGTAGGGAGCAAAATTAGTGGGCAAGGAAGTATGAGACATTTAAGTCCAGACAAATCTTCATCTGTATTCTTGAGGACTCAAGGGACTATTTCCTTGTCCCTTTCTACTAGATCAAGCTGGCTGCAATGGCTGGGTCTCCTTTTGCTTACGGTTGTGATACCTCATGGAACTGGAAATACCAAAAGTACTGTCCTTTCTTCAGGGTTAAATCTCACATAGATCTCATGGGAAAGCAGGATCTCTCTTCAGCTGTCTACAAGTACCAAGGGATCCATAAAACTTTAGAACAATTTCTCATTAATTTCACACAAAATGTTTGCCAGGATGGCCACCAATAGGACATACACATGTTAGTTTTGTGTTTGTTTTTACTTGTGAAGGGCTCTAACATCATGGAACTCCCATTGCCCTTCCCAAGCCCATTATTTATTTGGCTTTGCATCAGCATCAGCAGATGAAGAACAACAAGTACAACCACCTGTGCTTTTGCCAGAGACATGTTCAAGGCACCAGCAATGTGAATCATGACTTTTGGCAAACTTGTGCTGGAATGAGGGAGGGAGGGGAAGGTGAGAGACATTCCTTTTCTGTTGTGTTCCTTGCCTTAGCTGTTCTTAGTTCATCACTGGACAATTAATAGATATATATATGTGCTTGACTTTGCTCCATCTTAATAGGACTGACTGTGTGAAAAATCCAGAGTGCCCAAGGAGATGGAATATTCTCCCCACTTTTCATGTCATCCACAGTGCCTTGCAGAGTAGCCAACACTTACACTTCTGTTTCCAAAAAAATCCCAAGCTGAATAAAACAAAAATGGATCCAACCCAAACCACTGGATTTTTCCCATGCTGCATAATTAAATGAAAATATTGAAATTAATTTACTTTCTTTTTCTAGTCTGTACATTTTTCTTATACTTACGTTCAAATGGTGATCCAGCAATCCTTGTATATTTACTTGTATCCTTCCAACTTGCCCATCCTCTTTAAAGTTCAAGTACCTCTATGAGTGACTCACTCGTCCACCCTTTTGAGAGTATAATAATAGAAATTCTTTAAAGCTTTGTGTTTTCAGCACAACGACATTCCGATATGATCTAAGAATCACAGAGACACCCTCCGGTCCCAGGAGGACTGGGGAACAGGTTTGGCTAGAAAAAAAAAGTTTTCCTCATGTGATGGGCACCCCACCAATCACACAGCACGTTCCTCAAGCGACCTGGGCTCTTTAAAGAGCAGCAGCGGTGGGAGAAAAGGGCCTTTTCAGCTGTGCAAGTGGGTTGGGATTTCTGCTGGGAAGCATCACGAGAAGAGAGCGGTGAGTGCCGTGCTTTGGTCATGGTCTTCCTCCTAAGGAGGCATGTGAGCCGTAAGCGTCTGTTAGGAGAAAAGACAGCTCATATGTTTAATGATTTTTATTTTAGTCCCTGGACTGTGTTTGGTATGTGGGCGTCTGGTACCTGCATAAGGTTAACCGCAGGAAATTATTAAGTATTTCATTTTTCTTACCTCAGGCTGTGTCTTTTCTATGGCTCTTTTAATTTGTTTCATATTTTTTCTCCTAAAGACTGGGGAGGAGGGAATGGAAAAATTAAATCTGTTGTAAATCTGAGTGTCAAAAAAAAAAAAAAAAAGGAAAAATTGTTGTAGGGGAAGACAAATCTTGTAGTTCCCCCACACTTGTGAAAATAGGAAAGTTAAAAAAATCTTCTTGTTTTGGCTGTGCTGAGCTATTAAAGAGAGAGGAAAAACCTACCTCCCAGCTCTACTTCTGAGGTATGCTTGACGATGATTTACCAGCCACTGTTCACACAGGCTTCATTTCATAGCAATCTCTTTGAAAGGAAACTCAATTAGTCTGTGACCCCTGCTTGATGCTGAGCTACGTTTTTGCTTTATTTTTCTCCCCTGGTAGCACAAAATAACTGTCTGCCTCTTCCATTTCTGAGTGTGGTTGACTCCTAGCACACAGGCAATTTTCTGTCAGAGGTGGCTGCATTTCAGCACCTCTGAAATTTCAGGGGAGGTGGAGCATTGGGGAAAGTCCAGCAGGGCAGGAGGAGTGCATGGGTTTGTGTCCACTGGAGATGTTTGCTTTAAAATAAGTAAACAAATGATGAACTGACATTTGTAAAACGTTCAGCTTCTTACAGTGGAGTTCAAGCGATTCATCATTAACATATTAAATTACATCCTCTTAAAAACTGTGTAATTCTCAAGGTGTCCCAGGCACTTGGAAAATACCTTCTTTTTAAGACCCTTAGGGGCTAAATTTTCCATTCTAACCAATTAAAAAAAACCCTAAATAAGTTTATTGCTTGATGCATCGGGGTCCACAGGAGGTCTGGGTGCGGGCAGGTCTGTGGCTCACGGAGACTGGCCTTGGCACAGCACCTCTGGCAGCAGTTCCACCTGGGTGACTTCTCTCCATCAGCACCCCGGGGCCAGCCCGGGCATCTTGCTCCCTCCTGTAGAGACCTGCTCTCCAGCTGGGCTTGGGCAGGGGGGTGGTGCCCAGGCGGGGCTGCACGGGCAGGGACCGGGATCCTGCTGCCGAGTTTGCTCAGCTGCGCTCGAGTGGTGCAGAGCCCGTGAGTCATAAAACAAATGCATCCTTTGTCTCTGCCTCCCTGCACCGGGGCATGAGAATGCAACGCCCTGAGCAGGGACGCTGAGGGAAAGGGAGGTAGCAAGGGGTGATGTCAAGCCCTTGCAAGCCCAGCCACCATGCTGAGAAACCTCCAGGAGCAGGGTGTAGAAGCAAATTCTGCTCACAGGGATGTTTGGGACGTCCCTTTGTCACGGTGGTTGACAACTAGCACAAAACACAAGGCAATCAAAATGCCACCTGGGTCTGCGTTGGACAATGCCAAATGAATTCTTACCCATTGGCTCTTTTGGCTAGAGATGGAATAGAGGTAGGCTAAGAAGGGGGAATCTATCTGTAAGGCCACTGAAATCCTGTCCCAGGCTGTAGAAACAGGGTGTGGAGGCTTCAAAAGATTGGCCAGCACAGTGTATGTGAGGGGTGCACCACAGACCCCAAATCCCATTCGAATCCAGGAATTGTTGCCAGAAGAGCACGCTTTCAAAGCCTGCATGAGGTTATCACCTAAAATACAAGGGCAGAAGCCAGCCTTTGCAGAAAACAGCTTCCTTTGTATCTCCCACGGTTGTGCTGAGGGTCTCAGAGATACTGAGAGTAAGGGAAGCAAGGGGAGGTCAAGAAAGCTTCAAGGACATGGAAGTAATAGATTGTCTGCAGTTTGTGGGGTACCTGGGGGAGACAAGGCTACCACTTCTCCTGGGCTCTGGCAGGCTCAGCTGGACCCCCATGAGTGTAAGGGGTGTTTTGAGGGTGTGAGGGGAGGGGAGAGGGGAGAAGTTACAACCAGTTGTACTGGTTGTGACTAGAATGTCAGGAAGAGTAAGAAGTATGTGCCTCAGGAGGGAGACAGGAGTTTTTGGTACAATGAGACCAACACACACCTTTCCAAAGCTGCTTAGAGTATGGAGAAAAACCCGTGGTAGTGGTAATTGAATACCTCAGACCTAGATAGGTTACACGTAAATTGCAAGGTTTCTAGGATGTGCTGAGGGTCAAGGTTGAAATTCCAGGACCTGGCTGCCTTCTTATGTGGAACTTCTGGATAATGGTTGCAGCTGAAGCCCCATGAAACTGTATTTGGGTCATAAAAATAATTTTGACAAGCCCAGGAAGAAGGCTCCTCTACCTCCATATGCATTTATGTCTGCAGGCAGAGGCTGTTGGCCTGGGGGTTGGGAGGAGGGCTGCCCATCACTGTCACACCCAGGGGTGCCTGTGAGACACATCTGTGCACAGCCTGCCTCGGGCACACCAGCCAAGTGTGCCTCATGCCTCTGTAGCCCTGTAGCTGTGCCAAGTGCTGTGCAATCTGCTCTTGCTGAACGCAGCTCACCTCCAAGGCATGAAGAGCAGGTGGAAATCTGGGACAGGCTGGAGGATTGGCTCTCCAGCTGCCCAGCTGTTATCATGGCTTTGGAGCACCTGTCTGGTCTCTCATCACTGATGGTGATACTGGACCATCTGCAAGGGAGAAGAGGTCAGACAAGGGGTTGACCCACAGGTAAATAAAGTGGACACCAAGAAACGAGCTCTTTTGGCACCAATCACTTGGAGGCAGAGGGATAATTCATAGAAATATGGCAACACTGGGGGTTTTTTAGGTCCAGAGCAAATCCTTTTTTCCTTCCCTTTTCCTCTTCCTGGTCTCTGCTTCTCCCTGCGCTGAAATCCCATTGAACTTAGTTAAGGTACTGGAGAACCTTAGGTTGTCTGGAAACCTGCAATTTTCCAGCTGATACCTGCGGTGGTGACTGTGTCCAGCTTTCCTCACAACCATAGCAACCCACTGGACATAGGACCCCCGCAAGAGAAGGGGCTTGCTTTCTCCAGCTAATGTGACTGCAATAATACCTGCCCAAGGGGAGACAGGAGTGAGCCAGGTTCTGCCTGCCAAGGAGGAGAAGAGAGCCAGCTTGTGGAGAGGCAAGAGCTTGGGCTGGATGGACAGCCCAGGTACAAGGTGTGAGCGCTCTTGTTACACTGAGCAGGGTAACACACTCAACCTTGCTTTATACACTGCAACTGGAGCAGACCCACTTTTCCATGTAGCAGTCAGAGTTAAGTGCCTGTGTTCAAGCAGGAAAGAGTTCCTCGCTTCTTGGACTGCTGCCTGGCTGGTGATGTCCCTTAGATGGCAATAACTAAAGGGGGGTTTTAACATCTCTGGAGTTTGCAGCACAGAAGTCCATGAGCCAGGCAGTGGTCTCTCCAGCTTTCAGATGAGTGGAGGACCAGGATTCATCTTAGCTTTGGCAGACCCTGCAGTGTTGTATTATAGAACACATGGCTGATCATTGCTCAGACTCAGATTTGACCTGCAAGACAGCCCCTGGCTGGTCAGGAAGTTTGGCAGGGACAGAGATCCAAGCTGACCTCGTGAGCCTGCCATTTTCAAATACAGAGCCAAACAGTTTCATGTATACTGGGTCTGGCCTCCAAACACCCGTCTGGGACTAAAAATGTCTTCTCAACTTAAAATAATGGCCATGTATTATTAAAAAAATTCCTACACATACTGTCATATAAAAATACTTAGGCACTCTGCCGATATTATGGTGAGAGTACTGGAGATGTCTGCATGCCTAACCCTCAAACCACTGCAGAAGGACTGGCAGGAACTGCCACTGTTGGAAGTCCTGCATACCCCAAAAAGGGCAGCTGCTGAGGAGGCAGGAGGTGGTATTGTTAGAGAGGTCTCACAATGCTCTGTTCCTCAGAAAGCTCCCCTTCATTGACAGCTTTGTCTGCTCATATTTCCCAACTGCTTCTTTGAAGAATTGTGAAGTCAGTGGCCTTAGCAAAAGAGAGGCACAAGTCCAGGTACTCTGGCAGAAGAAGGACATTCAAGCAGTTTTTCCTGTTGTCTGCTCAAGCTGGGCTCACTGCAGCCTTTCTTTCCTGATTTATGTTTTCTTAACCAGCTGGTAAATGCAGTTGTCTCAGGATTAGGGTTTTTTCCCCTTATCCTCTCCATGCACATGTGCTCCATCCCTTTGAAAGAAATACTTGGTGGGCTCTGGTGTCCAAACTTCTTTCTCTAAGAGGTCTCACACCTCTGACCGATGACTTTATGCTGCTCTCTCTGGAAGGGGATGAATTTGATGCAGGGCACCTGACCCTAGACTGCAGGATATAGTAGGACTCTCAGGAATTCAGTAGGAATGCTACTCAGCCTGGCTCCCATGAGCCAACTGCAACCTGAGCTGGCCCTTCCCTCTGTCCCTTCGTCCCTTACACCTGACTTGGAGGACTCCACTCCCATTCCCAGCACAGGTGGGAGATGGGGCTACTCTTATCAAAATCCTGTGCTGTCGGGGTGTGTGGGATGCAGCCAGAGCGCTGTGGCTACCAGTTCAGTCCCATGGTGGAGCTGGTCAAAATGGCCCAGGGTAGCATGCCCTGGAGGAAACAGCTGGCTCCTTTGGAATAGGGTGAGGTGAGGGTGCTGAACTTGTCTCCATCCAGATGTAGCTGGTGTTTCTGGCCAGGTAGAAATGACACACCATGAGCGGAGGTTGTTGTGAATGCTATTGTGATGATGAAAATCCTGCCCAAAAGGGAGCTGAAGGCAACAGCTGTTCTCAAAGCGGTCCCAGTCTTCTGTAGCTCAAGTATCAGGGAGAGTTTGAGTTACCAGATTAGTACGTGGGGGTGTCGCCTCTGAAACCACTATAAAGCAAGGGACGGGAGGTGTACAGACAGGCTGGCAAATTCTGTCCATCCTTCTCCTCATGGATAATTTATGTTTCTGAGTGAAACATGTTGTACCAGTGATTTAATTGAAGACTGTGTTTGTTTTTTTCTAGGTTGCATGAAGAATTAGAGATGGCAAAAAGTGATGATTGTGTACGCATCTTGCAGGGTCTGTTAGTCTTTGGGAATGTGGTCATTGGGGTAAGTGAAGTGGAACAAGTATGGGTGGAGGCTTCCTTCCAGTATGACGCTCCTTAAAACAGCAGTTCTCTGTCTTCACATGTGAAGTCCACACATAAATAGCGTGAAAGAAGAGGATAAGGAGAGTTGTCCTAGATGATCATTTGGGTGGGAAAGGGACAGCAGGGGCAGATCTACAATACCAAGATGGGTGCTAGGGGAAAAGCCTTAGAATTGTCAGCAAGGGCAGACGAACGTTTTTCCAGCCACCTCCCTCTATACTGATGGAATTCTTTCTTAACATCCTTAAGTCCTAGGCCTGACCTTTCAGATCAAAGCTGGGTGAGATTTGAAAGTAAATCTTCTGAGAAGTCCCAGTACAAGAGATTTTAGAGCTGGACAGAGGAGGAGTTGGGTAGCTCCCACTTGGCAGGAAGTGGAATGAAAGGAAAGCGGTCTACACCTGTTTCTGTCTTTGTTATTTCCTTGGGGAACCTTGATCTAATGGGTTTCTTTTGCTTCCCAGATGTGCGGCATTGCCCTGACAGCAGAGTGTATCTACTTTGTGTCTAACCCCCATGATCTCTACCCTCTGCTGAAAGCCACAGGAAACAGTGACATCAACGCTGCTGCCTGGATTGGCATCTTTGTTGGCCTTGCACTCTTTGCTCTGTCCATCCTTGGTATCATTGGAGTCATTAAGGCCAGCAGGACCTTGCTGACAGTGGTAAGTGTAGCAAAATTTGCCTTCCTACTGTTGCCAAACTGAACAAACGCTGCCTTAGTGTCCCTGGTCACCCTGGGAATCAACCAGTGAGCAAAGACAGCTTTTCTACTGATAAGGAGCCAAAAGTTCTTCTTAATCATGGCTGTGGTGTCCCAGAGGGTGACTCCTGTGAAGGCTTATGCATGAGGAGCTCCTGAACCAGGCTGAGGGAATTAATGGAGGTAGCCACAGTGAAGGTTTGACTGGCTTGACCCTGACTTGGCCCTGAAGCAATGCAGGAGAACTTGTGCAATCACATAGAGCTGGGATGTGGTTTAGATCCTTGTTTCTCCCCACCCCTTACTGCTTTTCAGCTGTCATACACTGGTCACTCTAGGAGCTGATAAGTAGTGACTTCTGTACAAGGCATTAGTAGGTGTCAGGATACCAAATATGGGTGCAATCAAGAACATAAGACATCAGCAGGCAGGCAGAAATTACAGGGGTGGGGACAGAGCTTTGGATAAGCCAAGGACAATATTAAGATGTGGACAAATCTCTGTAGAATGTCTTACTTAGTCATTTAGTTTGGCAGTGGCAAAACTTAATTGGTGCTTGCATTAACGAAAGGTAGAGGTGAAAACTCTGAAATGAGTTCTCCCATGGATTACTGTGGGGCAGCAGAGTGTCTGTTTTAGACNTGCTTGCATTAACGAAAGGTAGAGATGAAAACTCTGAAATGAGTGGGGCAGCAGGGTGTCTGTTTTAGACAAAAAAACACTCAGAGGCAGAGATCTGAACTCTTGGACAAGGGAATATGTTAGCAAACAGCTGAGGAAGAATTCCCTTAACCCTGAATTTTGGTGTCCTGGCTGAAACCCAAGGCTCTGATTTAGGATATATGAGAGGGTACAAGGGACAGAGGCAGGGATAAGTAGGAAATAAATGCCTTAAATCAGAGAAGAACATTATAAAATGTGAGAGGAGGAACAAATACATGAGAACTGCAAAGAAAATATGGAAAATCTCAGGTGGATTATGCTGGAAAGGGAAAAGAAAGAGTGAATGAGACTATGAGAGGTAACCCTTGGAATCTGTTTTCATGAAGGATTTTTGCTCACAGTGTAAGAGTGTTCAGGAAATCTGATGATGAAATCAGGGGGATCTGAACGATGCCCTAAGCTGCACATTCCCTTTCCTCAATGTACAATCTCTCCTGATAGGAGTGAACAGCTTCCTGCTGAAAAGCTTGTAGCTGGTAAGTGGAAGTGAAAGGAGTACACATGACACAAACATAAGTTGCCAATGAGACACAACAAAGAAAAGGAGAAAGTATTTCCTATGGAGGCAGGGCAGTCTTAATGCCATGAGGTTCTGAAGAAATCTTGTCTGTGGGATGGAGAACAATTCCACCATTCACCTTCAAGAAAGCAGCTTGCAAATTGAAACAAGCACAGGGAAAGGCTATGAGAACATTCAGGCTGGGTGAGAGGGAATATGATATCCTGGCCACCTTTGCATCAAGCAGGGTTTCCGGCTTAACCTTGAAAAAAATGCTGAACTGTTTCTCCAAGAACTAACTCTGCTCTCTTTCTCCCATAGTACATCATTTTGATGCTGATCACTTTTGCGTTTGAAATGGCTTCTTGCATCACAGCAGCCACTCACCGAGACTCTGTGAGTATTTCTTTCTTCACATATTCTTTTAACTGTGCTGGGAAACACAAGTTCTAGGGCACACAGTCATCCTGTTCAGCATAGTCAATGTGATAATACAGTGTAAACTCAGGGGACTACTGCTGAGCAGAAGACAACCCCAGAAGGAAAAACTCCAGCATCATTATTCTAATCAAAGAAATAACTTTGTTCTTTCTAATATAGTTTTGTTATTTTTAACATTTTAAAATGTTTACAACCTTGTAGTTAAGGAAATAATAGTGTGGGTTAGTTGAATCATCAATACAGTGTTTAGTCTTTCAGCTACAGGCTGATTAATCTATCATACACAGGGAAGACAAATCTTCAGCATTGCCCCAGGCAGTGTTACTGGTGAGGGAAGGATTACATGGATTGTTGGAGATACAGTGGAGAGGGAAATTATTTGTGATGTTTTAGTTCCAACGTAAGAAATGCAATCCATAGCTTCTGCACAGTTCTTGTGATCTACATCTAGTAGTGCCTGCTTGAGATCTTCATCTTTGTTGCTCCTGCTCCTCAGATCCTGCTCTTTATTCTCACATGTAAAACCAGAGGAGATGCAACATTCCTGTTCTCCAGCAGGACACTGAAACAAGGAAACAAATCCTCCCCAAATAACCCTGTATTTGCTTTACATGGCCACTTATTTACACAGTTTCTGTGTTTTTCTCGGGGGGTTTTTTTTTTGGTTTGGGTTTTTTTTTTTTTCCCTGTAGCTTACTCCAGAGCTCCTCCTGAAGCAAATGCTGGAGAAATATCAGAAGTCAGCCAATAACAGCGACAATGAGGTCACAAAGACATGGGATGAAGTCATGCTTCAGGTAATAACACTGAAAAGTTACTAATTACTAAATGCTCTGCAAGCCTGGAATTTCAAGTCCTTCTTGGGGCTGCTGGATAATAAAGAGGATGGCATCTGCCTTGAACCTTAAAGAAAGTTCTGACACACTCCCCCTTTAGCTCGTTTATCAGACAGCAGGCTGTCAAAGGCAGGCACTTCAAAAATCTCTCCCACATATCTGTGATTAGTGCCCAAGCAGTGTCCTGATGTGCAGGGCTGTGACCTGGGCCCACAAAGACCCTTCCCTTGTGTGTCCCTGCAGAACCATTGCTGTGGGGTGCTGGGCCCCTCCGACTGGCAGGAGTACACATCTGCCTTCCGCCTCACGCACAGCGACGCCGACTACCCCTGGCCACGGAGGTGCTGCGCCCTGGATGCACAAGGGCTTCCCATCAACCTGGATGGCTGCAAGCTGGGAGTGCCTGGCTACTATAACAGCAATGTAAGATCATCGCTGCTTTTTCCAGTTAGCATATGTCAGTCAAAAGTGCCTTGCTGGAAGGGAAAGAGACCATGAATAGCCTTTCTCCTTCACTGTAAGCTACAGGTGTTCAAAAGCTTTCTGGAGGAGAAGGAATGCCTGTAGAGACCTGGCCATGTTGCTGAACACAGGACAGGAATTTTTTTTAGGATAAAGGCTTTCCTGATGGAGAGAAAAGTCTCCCAAGCCACTGGTAAGAAGTGACATTTCTCACACATAGACGGACAGTACCTAAATCAAACTTAGCCCAAAGATGAGTGTATACAACACGAGTGAGCAAATCAGCAGTTCTCCTCCTCAAGGAAGAGCTTTTCAGCAGACCATCATGTCCTATGTACCAGGTTGCTGGGTCATGAGCATCAGCTTCTGCACTAGCTTGCATTTCTAGAAGGCATTCAAGCTTCCAAATTTGCCTGCAGCTTCTTGATTCTGGAGGTCAATTCTGTGTCAACTGTGTTTGGTTATCTAAGTGTACTTGGCAGTGGATGGCACAGCAAGTTGTCCTTGAAGTGTTTGAGATGGGTCGACTTTGTATTTGGAGCCAGAAACAGGTAGGTTATCTGCAAGTTGTCAACAAGCAGTGTAGCTCTGGCTTGGTTTTTTGAGATCATCTGAACTACCCAAATTGCAGTAGGAGAGGAGCATGCCACGATGCCACCTCAGTCTCTCTCAGGGGCAGATGAGTTTGTCACCTTGCAGTGCAGGCTCGGTGCTGGTGTTGAGTCATTCCTGGTTGTCTTTCAGGGTTGTTACGATGCTATTTCTGGGCCAGTGAACAAGGAGGCCTGGGGTGTTGCCTGGTTTGGCTTTGCCATCCTCTGCTGGACTGTAAGTACTCAATATTTGCTTTTATTTCCTCTTCCCTTTTCTTGCTATTCCACACCCAGTTGGGTGGAGGTGGATGACAGGACTGACGCATTCAAAATGTCTGTGGATTATCGTCATTCATTCATCACAAATCTGCCTGTAGCCTGCACCACTAAGGGCTACATTTACATGTTCCTCTCCATTCTGGCTTCCAGAGGTGAGGAACTAGATGGCCTTTCATCCTGCTGCAACCTGCTGCCATCTCAGCAATACAGCACAGCAAACATAACTTGCAGATGCCTCTTTGTGAAGGGTATTGGATCATCACGATAGATAATTCAGTTTGTAGTTCAAAGAATTTTTTGTATTCAGTACTCAGGGTTCGACAGCTTCAGGACAGATAATCACCAGCAAGATGAGTGATAAAGTCAGTTATAGCTGTGTCTATCTGTGTAGTTTCTGTGCAAAAAAACAAAAACTTTAAGCTTCCTCTGCCTGAACAGGCTTTGCTTTTCAAGAATTTCTGTTGCTCTCTCCTACCAGTAGGACTAAATGGGGCTGGGGGAGAGGTGGAAAGCAGGAAATGGAGGGCAGAGAAATTTAATCGTGTTGTCATTTCAGTTCTGCGTCCTCCTTGGCACCATGTTCTACTGGAGTGGAATTGATTACTGAAGGCCTGGTGTCCTCAGTGCTGTCCTGAAGAACCGTGTGAAACTGCATTTGTTTGTCTCCCAGTCCATCCTCCTCAGGCCATGGAGGATTTGAAGTTTTCCCACTACCTCTCCCATATATACTTTTGCCCCTCTAAAAACTTGACGCAAAGAACTGACGACTGCAGGAAAGAATCTTCTTGTCCCTGCTTTGCCCCTTGGTCTGCAGCCTTAATGCCTCCTGGCTGAGGCACAATCCTTCTTTCACTGTGCAAGAAATCCTGGAGCATAAGATGAGAAAAAAAGTGATCTGATTTGTTCTCTGATGACATCAGAAAAGAAAATGTCCATATACACTTGCTCCAGGAAAATGTCTTTCTAAAATTAGTTTGAATTTAAATTATAATGCTTCAGCAAGGGCTATGTGAGCAAAACTGTAACCTCCTGTGACCAACAAGGATGGATGCTGCAAGGGAGAAGACTGCAGACCTCTCTGTTATATTTTACTGTTCAACTTCTCTCTCTGGTCTCTGTCACTCTTGCTTTAGAATAAGGCAGATTCTCTGAGCATTTAAGTGTGTCAGCAATAAGAACATGTCACAGATAAAAAGTCTGTCACTAGTCAAGCCCAGTAAAAGGCTAGCTCACTCCTCAGCAATATGCTGCCTATATGCAAGCCTACCTCCTGTTGCTGATGCTCCTACCTTCAGAAGTGCCAGTCCAGGAAAAGCTCTACTTGCTAACAAGCAACTCCTTCAAAGAAGCTGTTACGTACTTCGCACAAGATTTCATACATCTGCGGGCTAGAATTCATGCAGAATACAAGGGGTTCTGTGCTGCAGCTGCCTTTGCAAAAGTGGCTCATGCTCCTGGTTTATTGTGCTTCTTGCTTCAGCTACCTGTGTGTAAATGGTCACACCCCCTGTGTCATTCCCCTTCCACATCCCTGGATCAGGTGGGACAAAAGGCAAAAAATGGCAGCAAGTAACTCTTGTGAAAAAATTGCAAGCAAGGAGCTAACTGAACCAAACCCAGTCCTTGCATCAGTGCTTGCAGTTTTCACTCAGTTCAACAAGGGCTGTTTACTTTGGCCCAGACTGAGCTGGTGTCTTTCATTGTGAACACTTCGGTAGTTAAATATATTGTGAGAAATGTGCTCCTCTGCAGAGTGTTCTAAGGTGAAGCCCCTTCCAAAGATGTAGTGGTTCGGGTCCTGATGCTTGCCATCTGCCTTGATCCNCTGATTTACTATTTACACATGCGTAGGACAAACTGTCCCTTTTTTTTTTTTTTTTTTTTTGTATATTCACCAAAATACCAATTAAAAAGAAATAGAAGTGAAGTTTTTCTCTTGTTCAAGATTGTCTTTGGGAAGGGTAAATAATAAAGGTCTGTGTCTGGGACGTGGGGCAGGACAATGACAGGCTTTAACATTCTGTAACAGAGATGCTAAAGCACCAACCTGACAGAAAGTCAGCAGCCAAATAGTTCTTGCCAGAGTGCTGGGGGAGAGGAGGAGGCAGATACAAGGGTGAAGAGCTTGAGGAAGAAATGGGTCCCTGCAACACAGAAGGAGTTTTCTGTATGACTATGCCTTCAGAACTGACTATCCTCACGGATCAGCCACTCCCCTGGTTCACTGGTGTGGTGACTGTCTTGGAGACTCTGGACTCTGAGAAATTCCATAAGGAAATTAGTCTTCAGCATTTTTGTTGTGAGACTTGAGTCATGGATTGACCATGCAAACTGCGTATGTCAGTGGTTAGAGTTTGGTGTTCGAGGGGGAGAGGGGGAGGTTTGGTGGTAGGGTTGGGTGTTTGCATGTTTATGCTGCTGAAAGCTACAGTAATACCTAAATGCAAAGAAATCTAAAGAGAATCAGCATCTGCCAAAGATAGGGAGCAATAGCAAAGACTGGGTTCTCTGCTACTTGCCAGAAACTGCAAATTCCTGCCAACTGCAACACCAGAGAGGAGAGAAATGGGGCAGGAAGGACACTGCAGGCACAGAGACTCTGTCCTTGCTTGGCCAAATGTCTCTTAGTCGTGGCAGCCGTCCTGGATAGCTGCCCTCCTGCATAAGGGCTTGGGTTTATTCTGAAACTCAAGCAGCTCTGCAAATGGATGAAAACAACTGGCTGCGGAACTTTCTAGAGGCTAGTAAGGCCTTCTGAATACAGCTGTCACTGGACATTCTGGCTGGAGAAAACTGTAGGACCAGAGAAGCAGGTAAGATCAAATATTATTTTCCTCCTCTGGTCTTTTGCTTCAGACCTTTCTGCTCCATCTAAATGTGGTATGATTACAGCACTGCATTTAATATAGAGGAAAAATGCAGGATTTTGAAGGAGAAGAGAAACTGAGAATACTTTTAATAGACTACTGCAGTATTAACTGCACCAACCAGTTGCAAATGATACCGTTGACATATTACATTAATGGCAGCTCAAGTCAATTCAGTTTGGGTTCCTCAAATTTCCTTTCTGCTACTTAAGCCTTTCCCTCCCATTGCAGTTTATGATTTGTGTACTAAAAAATAAAAGCTGTGACTAAGTGACCCAGGCAATGGTGAATGTGTGCAGAAGTGCCAAACATGCCACATGCATCCAGAAAAACCCAACTTTATCTGCCTGAACTAAGGGGGAAGGAGATTGGACTGATGACAGAATGATGTTGATCAGGTCATGAAAAATCCTGCTGAAAAAAAACCCAAAAAAAGCTTCTGAAAGTTGATTCCGGCCTCTGAAATTACCTGGAGTGCCAGGGAAAGGGTGAAGGAGGGATGGAGTCTGTGACAGGAATGGTGGTGAACAGGCTTATGTGTCAGCTGAGACTTGCAAAAAAATCCTGGTCATTCTCAGCTGTTTGGATTGCTTCCTGAAGGCATGGATGTATGTGGTGCTCAGAGCAGGCAAAATGCATGTGTGCATGAGAACTGCTGGACTAAGACATCCTGCTAAGACAGGATGAAGGAAAAAAATGCTGCAGGTGAAAGTCGTTTGGTTTGTTTGCAGATTTGCTCTGTGTATTTATTCTCTAGTGTGAATATTCACAGTTCTCCCTTGGCAATAAAAGCACACTTCAATTCTCCCATGGAGTTACCAAATGTATTTTTAGATTATTAATTTACTGCAATACTCCCAGCTCTGCAAAATCAAGAGTCTCACTGAGAAGCATCCTCTGCTCATAGCTGATGGTGTGTCCTCCAATCCAAAAAGAATCTCACATCGTCAGCTGCTACCGTCCCACACACACAGAAATGTAACCTGGTGGTTTTCACCCTGCTGAATGTTTCTTGCTGGCAGTACTGAAGTTGTCTGTTCCCTCACCAATGGGGCAATGTGGGGCTACCTTTGTGTGTTTTGTGCCTCAACCCCATTTTTCCAACAAGTTTTCCTACCCCATCCTCCTTTGCCCTCACTTCTGCATGAGACCTCTTTGCACAGACCCTTTCAGGCCCTGCTTTTCTTTACCTTGCAGGTTCATGTACAACATACAATGGCCATTATATGCTATACTTGCATCCAGCTACCCACCTCATTGGGAAAACTGGGAACCAGGCTGACAGTGGTGTTCAGTATCTTCTGACTCAGATGATTTATTCCCTTTCCTGCTCACTGCCCTGGCATCTGAGTTTTTCACGTTCCTTACAAGAGGGACTCATGCCAAACAAACGAAAACAAATGTTTATCAGGACCAATGACCTAAAACTAGCTCATAAATGAATCCTCCTACTCCCAACCCTTGGCAGCCCTGCCCTCCTTGGCAACTGGGGAAATCCCCTGCAACGTGTGGTATGCTGGGAACCTCCTGCAAGAGCTCTCCCTGTAATCTCAGGCATCTATCTTTAGGAGATCCTGCTTTGGGAGGAGTGGAATATGACTGCTGAGGGTTTATCCTCGACAGGAAAAAAGGTGAGGGTGTTTCTGATTTGTTCACAAGGTGAGATTACATCACAGGCAAGGTCATGTGAAGTTCTTGCACGATCACTAGTTGAGATAAATCCTGCAAGACAGACAAGTGATGAGCAGTGAGCTGCTCTGGCTACCCAGGGCTGTTGCTAACTGTGGGTCAATGCAGGATTTCTCTATTTTTGTCAAAGCAATGCTCAGCTTCAGCAGGATACTGTGGCTGGCACAGAGGCTGGAGACTCTAAAGCCAAGACACTTCAAAAAATCCCTGTAAATGACCTTTTACACTGCTTGACCCTTGGTGCTTAAAGTAAATTTCACGGTGCAAAAATAAGTAAAGCAGCTTCTGAGCACTATTTTTTCTGATTTATTTTTCCTGATTCCTATGAAGGAAGAGGGAAAGAAAATGTTACCTGATATTCTCCAGACTGGTTCACCTCAATCTTATGGCTGTTGAGTGTTGGGGTTTTTTCCTTTTTGGGTTTTACTTATCTAGAAACTTCCTCTGTTGAATAATCATCATGAGTGTTATTCTCCTTTCTCCAGTTCTCGTTGTTCCCATGTTTGTGTGCCTTGTGGTTCTTTCTTAAGCAGCTACAAAGTTGTTTTTGAAGTCATTTCCTCTCACTGAATTCAAATAATTCCTGGTCTTTTCAGATAAGGGATTTAAATGACAGACAAATGTACCCTCAGCATCAGATGTGCTATGGAAGAAAACAAGTCCCATTTTAAGATGGATCTGGACCCAAATTGCAAACATAATTCCTAGGAGTTGTCTAGGTTTGCAAAAGTAGCTCCTCTCACACTGCAGTCTGCTAGTATGACAAATGAAAATACCTACCCTGTTTAATTATGGAGTGAGGCAAACGTTCAAGTTTAATATTCACACTGTCCAACTCCATCTCCTGATGTGTTCCTGAGGGCATCAGGACTTGGGCAGGTCTGAGCTTTGCAGATCCCATTCATTTCTAACTCTTAACTCTGAAACTGTACGTCCTTTACTCTTGTGGTGAGGCATGTTCTTTGAAAAGTTTATCCTGTCCGGATGGAAAATGAACTCAGAAATCTCACAGCCTTTCTCTATCTTGGCTTGTTATGATTCTGTTCCTTTTGTTGCTGGTGGTGCCTTGTGCCAGTCAGTCTCCCTTACCTGCACTGCCTGCCTCCCCCTTGCTGCCAGCTGACCTTTAGCCCCATCCAGTGGGATACCAGTGGGAAGTCCTGCTGCACAGAGCTGCTGGACTCCTGGGTTGCAGTGAGGATGCATGAGACACCAGTATCAAAAGCTCTTGGTGCTGGGTAAGGTTGATTCCTGGTTAACAGCCAGGTTGGGAACTTGCTTAATCCTGGTTTTGGCTTAGCTGAAAGTATCCAAACTGTTGTAGCTGTGGCTTCCAATACAACCTACACAGGGTATTGTCCTGACTAAGGCAGGCAAAAGAAACTGCCTGAAACAGTGTTCAAGCACTTCCTTGTGTTTGAGCACCCTGATTTAGGGCACAGAGCCGACTGGGGCATGAGCAGGTCTGCAGTGTCCCTTTGGCCTAATTTTCATAACCATGGGAATGCTGTGGGGCAGTCTGAGGTTCTCCCCTTGCCTTATGGCCAAGTCACTGAGAGACTCTGTGGCACAAAGAATAGGAAAATACTGGTTCTCATACAGCACTGATAATTGGCTCTGGCTGACAACAATTCCAGAGTTCAACAAACATGGTTTTCTCTCTCAATTTGTATGCCAGTTGCCATGGTAAGCAGGAAGCACAACCCAGGCATTTTCCTAAAGGGAAACTGAAGTCATGAAGGAGGTAGGAAAGGGAGTCAAGCCCTGAGTTCAGCTGCTGAGTAGGAAAAAAAATATTTCATTTAACCTGATGATTCATCTGCCTTTTAG
>VYXD01001866.1:159692-189029 GCA_013397195.1 Hylia prasina | reverse complement strand
CGAAAAGGAAGCCCCTTTTTTTTTTTTTTTTTTTCCTGTCTTTGATCCCAGGATGGAATAAGGGACACACAATAACAATATTCACTTCCATGCTACAGCTCAGAGATTGGGTCAATGAAAGCCAAGGAACTAAATTAATAATTTGTTAAAATTCTTGCTTGTCCTTTACAAACCAACAGAAGTGTATACATGATGCACCAGAGACCTTCATAGTAACTTCTCCCATTCCAGCTTGGATTCTGCTATACAAGCACTGGGATCACAAAGTTTTTTCATACTCTACTCTGAGTTGCTCTGCATTATCACAGGCAAGGCAGAATTCTGCAGGAGCTGTGCTAAATGGGAGGAACATGGTTGCACATCACTGTAACTTCAGCCTGGTAGAACTAGCAATGGTAAAGAAAAAGATTAATTTACCCTTGAAAATTTTAAAGCATTTCAGATAACAGTAATTCTACAGAAATCTCCAAGCCCTCACTTCATTTTCAGAGCTGCAGAGCAATTGCAGTTCCCATAACCTCCAATCAGAAAAGAGTGTGGTCAGGCCCTAACATTCAGTCCCCACCATCAAAGCCCACACAAACACAGATCAGTGCCCTGGCCACTCACAAAACAAAAGAGGGGCTCAAACTCCATGTCAGAGGATGACAAAAGCATTTGCACTGTATTCATAAACCAAATCCATAAAAAAAATAAAATGTTCCAAAACATCACTAGGGCACAGATCTGTTTTTATAAAACGTCCAGTTTAATCTCATGGCTGAGACCTGGCAAAACATCTTTCTTTTGTGGCTGTTGTTTTTCTTTCTTTTTTCTTTTAAACAATCACGCACAGAGGCAGGCAAGTCCACATAGAGGAAAAAAAGCTTAACAAAACTGCAATTCATCAGAGCTAGCAGGAAAAATAATCACAAAACCAGGGCCAGTGGGATGGAGACAGCCTTCTTGATAGTGTCCAGCTTCCAGCCCTTCTCTTGACCTGGCAGCAAATAATATTTCAAAGGGGATTAGTGCCTGCAAGCACAAGATCCAAGGTCTGGACTGCTGTATGGAGCCCTCAGAAAGTTCTTGGCTTATGCCATCCTTCCTTTCTGGGGCTGTTAAAGTCCTACTCCATCTCCAGTCAAACTCAATGGGAAGTTTTCCATTCCTTTCTTGGAGCAGAATTAGTGATCACCAAGCCTTCACATCAGTTAGGAGCAAGCAAGGGTTAAAAAAAATAGGGATCAGCTGCAGCTTCTCCCCCACCCCTTGAGATCTTTATTCTTTTTTTTCTAGAGATGGAGAGAAGCAAAAAGGACAACTGCAAAACCTGGGCATGCCTGAAAGGTAGTATATGCTTCAGTAGATTGTTTGCATTTTCAAGGCCTGGGGAGAAGCTTGTGGTGGAAAGCTAAATCAGCCCTTGAACTCTGCTCTCCCCTGATCTTGTCCCTCCTTTCCCAGGACAAGATTCTTCTCAGAAAGGCACACTCAGGCCTCCTGCCCACCACAGAATAACCAGAACTAATTGGCTACTCTGTGGGCAAAAAGCCATTTGATCTCACACACTCAGTGCTGCAAACGTAGCAGCAGAAAACAGTTGCACGCATCAGCCCAAGTTTCACAGATGTGTAAAATACTATTTAGGCAATTCCTTCATGTTAATTACATTTCCTTTTTTTAATACATTTACATAGAATGATCTTTTATATATATATATAAAATCTAAAAATATTCACCATTACAGGCGTTTCAGAATCCATAAAGAAAGAAAAAAATATTTTGATTGCACCATTTGGACGCTGGATGAGGGAAAATGTTGCAGGCTTCATGGATGCTCTCTAATACAGACTTAAGTTCCTCTGAAACTCTAAAGGTGAAAAAATAAGTACTTCAGTCTTTCCACAGTGATAGCATGAGATGGACAGCCCAGAGGACTGGGGCTTATAAGGTAAAATATAACCTTCATTTCTGTTTACTCTTCTGCCAGTGAGGCAGCTCCCACACGAGCTAACATTATCCATGTCCCTCCTTTCCATCAGGGATTCTCACCTTTGAGAGAATTTCACGAAGCCATTTCCCTCTGAGCTATGTTTAAGAGAAGCTGCACTAACCCTCTGACTACATGGGAAGAATAAGTGAAATTTACTCATCTTCCACTTGTAAAAGCCCACAAGCAACACATGCTGGTGATATTTTGTCGTGTCAGATACTGGGGCCATCTACAAACTGGGGAACAGCCTTTAATTTTTAGCCTCAGGAGAACTGAAATGTACTGCAGGGTCCCTGAAGTGATCCTTGTGGAGCTGCAGATGATGAGCCAGTCTATTTAAGAAGGTCCTTTCAATAATACCAAGAAAAACCAGCTTAGCTCTCCAGGGCCAGACTCATCTCCCATAAATCCAATTATCCCTCTTCATAATGCTCCACAGATAAACAAAGGAAAAACAGAAATGAAACCCCAAACAAACAAAAAAAACAACAAAAACCAAACCCCAAACCAAGAAGAAAAAAACACAAGAAAGAAGAAAATCCTTTCTTAAAGAGATCAGGTCTGACCCTGAAACTGACATTGGGGATAGCTTAATAAAGCTGGATCTCAGGAAGCTGCTGCCATCCAGTCAATGGGAGGTGGCTTCTGGCTTCTGGCCCTGTCCAACTCCCAAGCTCTGGTCCTTCAAGCTCACTGCAGGTACCAGTATCAGCATGCACCCACCATCAAGCTCTACAGACTCTGCAGAAAGCTGAGTCTGGAGCTGGGAACAATTACACCTGTGCAACAGGGCATCCTGCAACAAAGGACATGCTTTCATCTCTGCAGGACCTGGGGCTTTATTTTAAGTGCTCTGGATACATCAGCTGAAGGCTGGAGGTGGAATTGTAGATAAGAAACGGGATCAAGCTACAAAATAGAGATATCATTGCAGCATCTCTGCTTAATTAAAATCCAGGACACGGATCTGAGTTCAAATTCTGAAACACCCTTAAAAAGTATAGTCTGGATACAGATTTTAGTTGAGGCTGATCTTTAATATCAAGTAAAGATTTCTAATCATTTTCTCTTGCAGGAGTTTCACCACTTATGCCAAAAGCACTATTACTTACTGGAATGCTGTTAAGAGTTCAGACAGTGTATTATATACAAATTGCCAGACCTCATTTCTTGTTCATACATCAGCTTATGCGAGAATAAGGAGGGGGGAAAATAGTTTTAACATGCCAAGGTTTCATCACATTTTCTTTTCCTTCTGATGCATTACTTTGTGAGCTTCTCTAGCTCCCTTCCAGGTGCCTTGGCAGTCAAAACTCCTAGGAACTGAGAGACAAGTCCTTGTCTAAAGCAAACTACTTTGTTGATGCCAAAAAAACCTGGGCATCATTTCCACAACTTTTACTTCCTCTAAAACCTTACCACAATTCCTCGTATCACACCTTCCCTTTGTCATTAACCCAGCCAGGTGATTAAAAGCTTTCTCATGAGGCAGTGACATGTAGATGCAGTGTGGAGCTGTGCTAACTATAAGGAGCATGAAGGACTGGAAATTCCCTAGTTTTAATAAGAGACTGCACAGGCATATTATGGTCTGGGAGTAGAATAACACAATTGTCATGAAGCTGCATATTCTGGGCCTGCTGTCCACAGCTTGCCCAGGTAAAGCATAGGCTGCTGCCTGTGAAAGAACATGGACCCAAACAAGAACTCCAGGTTCTCATCTGGTTTAATAACCTCCCTCAACAAAACCGACAGCACAGACTTAGTCCTCTGCTCTGTTCCCATGTGGCACTATACATAAATAAAGAGGGCAGTGGGGAGAGGCTACAAAGACTACAGCTGGTGACAAGGAAAAGCCCTCTTGTTTTTGCACATTCCCTTTGGAAATGGAAGGAGAAAATTCTGCTGAAGATATATACCTTGCATTTGTGGGCCCATAACTCCTCAAAAGCTCTCTGGCATATCTCTCCTTTAGCAATCAAAGAGTTCAGAGGAAGCACTGTATGGGGGGGGGCTCAGGGCCCTCCAGCCACAATGGCACTAATAAAGTCACACAGTACAGACCAGGAGCTCATGGGTTGAGTTTGCTAACCATTGGAAATTGCCAGTGCTTCAGAAAACAAAGCCCTTAAACACACATCTTTTGGGAAATTCTGGCTGATACTCGTGGTGGCTATAGCACTTCTTAAGAGTTTAGTGCTCAAACTATAGCCCATCACACGAGGGCCTGCAGACTCAGACATCTCCAGGAATGATGGCCCCTGCAAGCACATTACAGGGACAATCTCAGTGCTGGCAGCAACATCTGTGTTCCTGTCTCCTCTGTAGTCACCAGTGACACTTAAATTGCAGAGACAGCACAGCCTGTACCTGACGTTGCCATCGCCCACAGCCACAGATCAGGCAACAGATGAGCCTGGGGTGAGTGCAGAGTTAGAAGCTTTATAAAGGAAGCTTTAATTCTATTCCCATGGCAGCTGTTGCATATCTGAAGACCTATTTGCCTGCAACATTAATGTTCCCTTTAGGAGAGAATTTAATTCACTTCAAATCCCCCTCTCAGGACTTGTTCACGATCTGTTCTGCAGTCCCACAAGTCATCCTCTTTACCATACTCTTACTCAATCTGAAAGCACTGAGGTCCAGGGAGGTGGCAACCAGCCACAACTCTCAAAGAAACAGTGTAAAATCATAGGAGAGAAAATTTAAATGGAGATTTAAATGGAGAAGAAGCACCTGGAGGCATGCCACACAGTGGCAATGAAAGACCAAGGGTCAAAGATATGTCAGTCAAGAGGGCAATAGCCCAAGGACATGGAGATAAGAAGATCCTCTTGCTTTTGTCTGCTATTGGCAGTGTGGAGCTCAGCTGGAGACAGCTGCAGAAGTGTCATCTGGCTTTAAGCAATGATGAAAATAGCTGATACTGGCCTTTGTTATGACCTTGCCTTGGCTTTCACTGCTTTCAGCCTGAGGGGTCCCTACCGCTGGGCAGCCAGCTGCACACTCATTCCTCAGCCACACGATCTTGTGTGCCCAAGAAAGGAGTGACTGAGCTCACAAAAGTCACGAGCAAGACCTGGAAGACTGAAAGAACAACTAGGCATTTTCCTAGTTTTCTTTCCAGCCCTTGCACATGCTGGAAAGAGCACGTCTCTAATGCAAGGAGAGAGCTGGAGGCAGCATCTTCAGGCTGTATGTTTATCACTGGAACATCCTTGAGTGTCTTACACCCTGTGTGATTTGCTCATGCCAGTTTCACCTTCCTCTTCAGCTATCCCCAGCCTCCTGCACTGTTTATTTACACTGTGTAAATCAGAGTGTCCTTCACTGGTGTCTGGAAAACAGTGGTAGGAGTTCCCAGACATCTGGACTTACCTCCTCAGCAGATGTTGTGCCCCTGCACCCTGAGCTGTGGTGTTTTGTAACAATGTTTCCTCTCAGCCCTATTTTCTAATTATACAGAGATCAACTTTTCCTTTTTTTCCATAGGGAGGACGAGACTTTCCCAGGGCATGTTAGAAAAGAGGTGTAAGAAATGCAAGTTCCCTGGGACAGGCTTACCATAAAAAAAAACAGACAGTGAGGGACTAGGCAGGAGCGACAAGGGGAATGAAGAGCAAGACAAAGATACTGTGACCTTCCATAGCAAAAGCTTCGCAGGAAATCATGAAGGATTCAGATCCATCTTGCACAGATTAGTTCTAACAACAGCAAAATGGCAACAGAGTTGGTCTTGGACACTCCCATTCCAACCACCACAGAAAAGGAACAGGAGGAGCAGGTGCTACTCAATCTGCCTCCCACTTCGTCCATCCAGAATCACAGAGCGCCTCTGGGGCTGGTAGAAGCAGCTGGTAGAGGTCTCCAGTCTCTGGCCGTTCTTGGGGATGGTCATTTTGTTCCGCAGCGTCACCCCCTCCGGCGTTGTCCGCGCAGGGTCGGACAGGTCGCCACAAATGGGGCTCAGGGAGGTGCTCTGGGTGGGGCTCCTGATGGGTGACAGCATCACCCTGGAGTCTGCTGAGGAGGTGGGGTGGTCCATGATGGGGAAAGGGGGACTGAAGAGAATCAGGCTCTGGGGCCTCCCAGGCCTAGATCTGTAGGAGGGTTTGGAGAACCCTGATGGTCTCTCTATCTTTGAAGACTGTGGGTTCTCTCCAGCTGCCTCCCCGCCAGAGGTGCGCTTTCGGCGCAGAACAGGGGCATCCAGAGCAGGGTGATGACTGGACTGAGACGGCTCCAGTGGAGAGCCCAGGCTGCCACGCCAAGGACAGGCTGAGTCCTTCTGAGCAGGGTCACTGTTTTCTTTCTCTGCTTTGGCTTTCTTCTCTGTCAGTGGGCTCTTGGGGGCCTCCAGGTGACTCCAAGCCACCCGTGGAGCTTGCCTGGTGGCCTGCTTGGCTTCTGCTTCCTTCTTCTCAGTGGCTGGAGCAGCGTTCTGAGCCTGCAGGGGCTGGGGGATCTGGGTGTACTGAATCTTGGGCGGTATCACGGGCACCGCTCTAGCCTGGCACATCTTAATCATGAAGGAGGTCCTGACTGCTGACACGCTGACAGGGGCAGAGTTACGACGGCCAGTAGTGGCATGGGCCACTGCCAGGTAATCCAAGTCTAGATCCACAGGGGCATTGAAACGAGACCCCCAGGGAACACCCCTACCGGCAGCAGGGCAGTGTGTCGGCAGGGATGGGACAGAATCACTGCTTTTTACTTCCTTCTGTCCATACAGGAGGTTCCCGTGGGCAGACGGCATGGACAGGCTCTCAAATGTGAAGAAATCTGGAGCGGGGAGGAGTGAATCCAAGTTGAGGGATGAAGGCCTGGTCTTCACTTTGCGAGGTGTTTCTTCACCTTTATTACTCAGCTGTGACTCAGTGGCAGAACACAATGCTTTGGTGACAGTCTCTCCCCCCAGGGCAGCATCCTGAGAGATGGATAACTCCTCCTTTGTGCTCTTAGTCCGTGAGGAAATGCCTGGGCTATTTTGGTATGGCAAAGACAACTCAAGCTTTGGGCTCCAAGGGGTTTCTTTGCTCACATGCGCTTTCTTTCCCTCTGTCTCCAAAAGAGGGACTCTGGAAGGTCCTGCTTTCTCACCTGGTGCCTTCTCCCTGACAAGGGGGTACTCAGGTTTTGAAGGTTCTTCTGGAGGACTTGGGCCATTCTCATCTTGCATAGCTTTGCCCAAACTAGAGGGGGACGTGGGCTGTGTTTTGGACAGCTCACAAGTCACTGAATGCAGAATGTCACCGCATGGCTGCTGCTGGTCAGTGGCATCTGTGAAAGAGAATGGGACAGTCCACAGACTCAGCACTGTGTCTTTACTGTCCAGGGAGAGGCTGCGACTGAACCGTGGTCTAAGAGAAAGGCCTGCCTCTGCTCTCTGGCTCTGTGGGTGAAACTCCTGGGTCATCTTCTCCTGAATGTCCTTAAATGTGGGGGAATGGAGAGGGCTTGTAACCCACTGGTGATCCTCCCAAGGCTCCACAAGTTCTAAGCTCTGCACATTATCTGTCCAGGTGTCCTCATCATCCTGGTCAGCAGCATCCTGGGTTCTGGTAACAGCGTTGTCTTCCTTTGCCTTCTGGATTCCAGCTTCACTCAGTGCCTTGGAGGAGAATGTGTCCCTCTCATCAGTAGTCATTATCTCATGCTTCTCCTTCTGACTTTGGACTCTGGTAAGACCATCCTTTTCCCTCTGGAGCTGGTAAGTGCCATCTTTTTCTTTCCCTGATTCTGGACATGCTCCTTTGGAACAAGATAATCCATCATTAATGGCAATCTCACTAAATCCTGATTGACTATGAAGCTTCCAGTCCAGGGTAGGAGCGAGACATTCACTCCTGCTCTCCACCGTTGACTGGTGGTTCTTTGGAGTGGCTGAACCCATTGGAAGAGTGCCCAGTTTGGGTAGGGCTGAAGCACCACTCTGCTGTGCAACTGCATCAGACTGGCAGCTGGGGAGGCTGTCTTGTTGCTCCACGCCACTGGCACCAAATAAAGGCACCTGAGTTATCTGTGATGCTCTGCTTTCAGATGTCTGCTCAGCGAGTGCTGGATTCTGCCCTGGGCCAGAGGAAAGACTCTCTGTTTGTACTGAAGAAGAGGATTCGGAAATCTGGCTTGTCTTGGGGACAGCTGCTGGCAAGAGCAAGAGCTCCTCTTCAGGTTCAATAATTTTCAGTTCCTGCTGTATCTCTGGCCACAGCGGTTCTAGAAGGGCATTCGCCGGGTCCTCCTCAGTCTGAAAAACAGAAGAAATGCCATCACTTGGGAGGTCACAACTCACCCATAAATACCCCTCCATCTTCCCCAGACAGCCCTCCTAGAATAGCCAGGCTCCTGGATGAGCACACTCACAGGTACGGAAACACAGACACACAGACTGCTACTAGTTCAAGGAAGAAACTACATCTATAAACAAGTGAGTTTATGGAGGAGAAGATCTGAGGCGCAGCCAAAAGAAGGCCTGGACAGACATACTGAAATTGTGAGCTGAATGAGTAGCTGGAATGTTCCAGCCCATTTCTCAGCAATTCCCATTCAGGCTCACTTGGCCTTGCCAGAGAATATGCATTCCCGAACTGCACACAAACTTGAATGAATAATCTATTCAAGGAGATATGCCAACAGATCTTTAAATAGCTGTCCAGAGATGAATATCACTGTAAGAAACTTGGTGAAAAGGCTTTGCTAGAGATACAGAGGAGGCAAAAAATAGTAAAAATTATAAAAATAAAATTGTGTGTAGAGAATGGAAGTAAAAAGGGCTGTTCAGGCTGTCCAGGACAAATGGGACAGCAAAAATAGACGGGGAATTCGGAGACCACGGGTCAAAATGCTCAGACATCCGGACAGTCTCACATCTGGAGAGTCTCAGAGCAGACAGATGGTACAGACTGAAATTGTACAGTTACAGAAAAAGATGACCAAAAGGGGACCATAGGTAGTTACATAAAGGTAAATCACCACATGGTGATTTCACAGAAGTGAAATAAATCAGTTCGTGGTCAATTATTGGTGCTGCTTTGCCTAAGTTACAGGCTGAGTTTTCACAACTACAGACACACAATGAAACTTTAGACAACCTCCCAGTCACTACCATGACATGGTCCTCCACCTTTCTCATGCCTTCTCCCTTACCACATCTCTTAAGCGGGATCCTCCTTCTGTCTTAGCCATCTCAATCTCCTGTTGGTCACAGCTGCCTTCTGAGGAGACATCCTTCATCTTGAGCTGTCCTTGCTCTGCTTTGCCTGCTGGGAGTGGTCCCTTATGGAACTCTGAAGCTGGTGTTTGTTGCAAGGTGGGACTCTGCTCTGAGGACTGCTGGGGGCTGCTGGTGCTGCTTGTGCAGCTGCTTTGCCCACACGTCTCCTGATTTTCTGCTGCTGGCTGTTGCCTTTCTAAGGACTCAGGTTTTCCAACTGCCACCAGCTCCTCAGGATGACAGCCTGGATCAGAAACACAAACAAATGTAACTACTGGAGACTGAAAACTTGTGCCCTGGGACAAAGCAGTGCTGCCAAGAGCCAGCACCAACTAACAAAGCTTGAGAGCTCCCTCCAGGCACAACCACATGTTTCTGGGAGGTCACCCACCTCCCCAGGCTCCTTTCTGCAACAAGCACCACCCTGACCTGCTCTCAAGTCAACACCCACCCTGCTATAGGTTGGTTTCTCTCCTGCCACAAGCTCAGACTGAAGAAACCTCCACACCACCAAGCTGCAGGGCACTTCCAGCAGCTCAAATGAGGATCCACATCCCCCTCCTTGACACAATTTACCTTTGGATGCTGCCACTGGCAGGGCTGGCCCCGGCTGTTTCTCCTTGCGCTCTGCTGCCTGCTCTGTCCTTGTGTGGGGCCCTGCCTCCAGAGCAGAGGGGCTCGTGCTCTCCACCAGAGAAGACAGCTCCTCTAGACTGGAAAGGGAATGCTTCTCCTTGGTGGGCACACGGCAGGGTGTGCTGTTGGCGCTGATGACTGCGGACACCCTCAGCGGGACAGAGACAGCAAATGGCTCCGAAATGTTCAGGGCTTTCCTCTGGTGATGAGGAGAGGCTTCCAGGGGAAAGAGGCTGCTTGGGAAGCCTGACTTGGTGGCTGTCTCAGAAGTATAGAACATGAGCACTCCTTTGGCTGAAGTCTGCTCATTTTCAGCATCCTCTGCTACCCGGAAAACCTTCAGCTGCTCAGGGGGTGACTTCACCTGCGGTGTCCGGGGAAGGCCCTTCTCCCCACCCAGCTCTGAACTTCCTTTGGCCCCCATGGCAGATCCTTCCCGCTCCCACTCATTCTCCTTGCTGAGGTCATATGAGCTGCCTGGGCCTCCTGTCCGTATCTTGGTGGGAACAAAGAATCCTCCAGTAGTCACTGACCGTTTGAACCTGCTTTTGTCATCCTCCCCTGGAGATGGGAACACAGGAGCAAGTCAGTGAGAAGCAAAGCACTAGCAAACAAACTTCCTCTGTGAGGAGCCCTCCAGGGACGAGTCCTGCTCTGGTGAACACTCACAGTTCCCCAGATAGATGGAGACAATAGGCATGGAAGACCTTCTATGCTCTAGCCCTAGGGCTTCCTTCAAAATGGGCAGGCAGCACGGGACTGAATGCCTTCCAGTGGAAATCAGCTGAGACTTTTATTAGATACCCTTCTCCATCAGATGCAGCCAAGTCTAGGGCTATCACACACTGCACACACCAGGCTTGTCAGCTTTATTAAGCCTTTTTCATCTACGAATGTGATTTTTGTGTTCCGAATAACCAAGAAAGAAATCAAAGCAGTTCAACTGCCAATAAAGGTGCAGCTAAGCATAGTGGTAACTCTCACGTGGATACACTGGGATAAATGACACAGAAAAGAGTCAAAAATGCATGCACACAGAGATGGGGACACACATCAGCAACCATGGCATTAGAATATGAAGATACAGAACATGGTGAGATAGACATAGACTGCTCATCCATTGAGGGTGAGACACTGGAACAGGCTGTCCAGAGAAGCTGTGGATCCCCCATCCCTGGAAGTGTTCAAGACTTATTCAAGTGTTGGTACCACCTGGTGCAGTGGAAGGTGTCCCTGCCTGTGGCAGGGGTGTTGGAACTAGGAGATTGCTAAAGTCCCTTTCAACCCAAACCATTCTGTGATTCTGTGCTCCATGCTGCTGAAAATGCAGAGCTGCAATCCTTCCCCTTTACAGTATAGGCAGGCTGTGGATGTCTCACCTTCCACTGGCAGGGAACACAACGAGTCCATGCTCTTTGCAGGCCGAATTGTTGCTTTTTCTGTGGGAAAAGAGTTTTAGAAGCAGGTATCAGATCCTGTTGCTTTGCAGGCCTCGGCCCATAAAGATCAAAGGCTGCATACATAGAGACAGGCATGCCAGGCAGACATTTTCCATTTCCAAGCATTCCCCCATGTATCTATACAGCACGGCTTACTACCCACAACACTTGTCCACACAGCTGGGGATCTGCTAGTGCTAACAACAGCTTTGCACCTGCTGGACATGTGGAGAGCTATACTTAAGCCAGCCAGTCACCACCACCTCCACTCTGAGGCAGTTAAGCATCCCCAAAGCTGTCATGTGCCCCTCCCCTCCCCGACTTAGTCAGGCTATTGGTTGTGGGGGACTTTTTAACTAAACTGACATAAATGCCTTCTCACCTCTCATTCCTGATAGCAAATGTTGGGTTATTTTTATGTTGCACTCCCAGCTCTTTTGCTGATGTGAGCATACCCTGCCTCCAGCAAGAACTCTGGGAAATTTCTGAGGGCAGTAAGTGACCTATTTTTCTGGCCATCCTCACTGGACTTGCTTGTCCAGAAACAAGCTGTCATTTGTTACTATACACCCTACAGGTCTGTTCCTGAGAGGTTTTGGAAGCTTGCAGCTGTTACTGCTCTGAAAAAGGAAGGGAGGTAGGGAAATGTAGCTGGCAAGGAGGACAAGTTAGTCTCTGGCAGCCCAAAAAGGGTCCATGGAGATCTGGAAAATGTCTGGGAGTAAAGTTTGCTGTTTACAGAGTTGCACAAAGTAGGTAAACCAGAAAGTCAGCAGGCTTGTTGGACTTCATTTGTTTATATAATTGAGGCTTCTGGCTCTGACTCTCACATGAGCATAGGAGAAACTCCAGCTACTTTTTACATTTATATGGAGCCCTGGCTACTTTGTACGTTCATAAGACGTGATGTCTTGAGCACAGTTTCCACTTTCCAGGAGGAACAAAATTCAAGTTGGGGAGCTGTGTAAGTCACATTTTATGTGACTTACAGATTTGTATGCACAGACTCAAGCTGTGCTAAAGCATGTGCTGAGTTTCAGCAGCAACTTTGTCTGTTCCCTCACATTAGGCTGTAAGCAGACAGCACTGAAAAATGTAACACAGCAGCACAAAGGTGCTGCTTCTGAAAGGCACTGCTTCAGGACTGAAAACTCTGCACATGGCTGTGCATTTGTATGTCCTGCTGGTAAAATGCCCAGCCCCCTGTCACTCTACTGTCCTTGGAACAAGGCTCAGCCTCCATGCTCACTGGGCCTCCTTGGGTTAGTGCTATTTTGAGACAGAGTATTCCTTATCAAGGTGAGAAGGTGATCCCATGATCAAAATAGGATAGAGAGCTATTTTGAAGTCTGTCATGGACACACTGTGTGAGGCTATCTGTACATGCAAAACATGAGGAAGGCAGGAGTCCAAAAAGAACTGGATCCAGCATTTGGCTTTACACTCATTTCTGATCCAAATACAGCCTCTCTTATATGTGGTGGTAGCTCATGTTGCCAATATTAACTATTTTATTGGAAGTCTTGCAATGTTAGGCAGTAGTCCTCCAAACACCAGCTCCTGGAGTCATGACATTATATAAAGAAAAAATCCGCCTTCATCTCCCTATAGAAAGTAAATTCCTTGACTTGGAGATACTAAAAATCTAGAACATATAAATCCAAAGCATTTCTTTATTAATTCAAATTAAAAGGCCATGCTTTCTTGTTAAAAATGTGATTACTTTTAAGTCAAGTTCATGATTTTTAGAGCTTCAGTCATCATTTCTTAACACTGGAAACTGGTACTGTCATGTGATTTTCTAGGAAACAGTGTTTAAGAGATAGCAGCCCAGGAGAGGTTGGAACTTGGGACTACAGCCAGGAGAAAAGACAATTTCTCCCTTGTAAATTCTGCAAAAGCAGTGGCTTCTCTCAAAGTGCTGAAAGCCAGAGCTGAAGGCACTCCTGGTGCCTTGTTTTTCACGAGACACTGAATGCAGTTAGTTCTTTAATATCCTTTAGTGGAAGAACACCCTAGAAGGACAGCCATTCACCCAGTGCCATGTAATGAGCCTTAGGAGACAGAGACTGGCTGGGCAGGAATAGTGGGCTAATCCAAACCTACAGAACATTTCCTTGTCCCCAGCCTTGACAGCTGGCCAACAGGAGCCCATTTATCAGGTCCCAAAAAGCAATTTTTACTGTAGCTGTCTGTCAAATCCTCCTGGAAGGGTGTTCCCTGCCATCACAGGAAAATGAGATGTGCATGAAAGCAGGCAATAAGCACAACCCCATTAGACTATCTCAAGTCCATGGCATTAGTGGCAAGTGGACACCAACAACACAAAGAGAAAGCCTCAGGATGAAACATTCAGCTGAAAAGTGTGTTCTTACCAGAGAGCTTCTGTGCCCTTACAAAGACACTCCCATTTCGACTCAGTTTAGACTTTGATTCTGAGCCAGAGCGGCCCAAATTAAATATTGACTTCCATTTCTTGGACTTGGTGGATAATTTCCTCCTGGAAGGAAAAAAGGCTCAGGTGGTCACCAAACCTTAGAGACTTTTACCTTTTTAATACCCTCCAAAGGCCTCTGAACTGTCTCCCCTCAACACTTTCCATTTTTTCCTCCTCACACCTCTTTTATTTCTAAAGCACACAAGGCATAGCTATACAACCAACCCTTGTTGGCTACACAGGTAGCAATCACAGTGTAAGTGATTTATCCATACTGCTGATTTAACTATTTCATGGATGGAAAAACACCTAAGCCTTCAGATAGTTGGCTCTGGCACCATGCTACAGCAACAGTGATTGAGCAATCAACCATACTTGTCTCCAGAAAGGAGAGGTTTCCAAGGCTCAGACTATTCTGCAATAAAGCAAAGAAAAATTGCCTTTTTAACAGATTTTAATGACACAATGTATGATAAATTCCAAGGAAGTGATGGAACTGGTACCATTTCTCAGTGCACAAAGTTGTGCCTTAAAGACCATGTTTTCTGGCAAAAATAAAAGGTTTCCTCAATGAAAACTAGCTATTAATGATTTTCAGGCCAACATTAATTTAATCACAGGTGTCACATATTCGTATGCAAGTATAATGTACTAACCAAACAGGAGAAGGTTTAAGGGAATTAAATCAATTTCTTGTAATTGTCAGAGGAAGTTGGACACCAATTCCCTGTGTCTCTTTGGAAATCACAGCTTTTGCAGAAAGAAGCTGCTTGTCCTAATGCAATTTTTTTCCTGTATATATATTTCTTCATGAAGTTGTGTTTCACTTCCTTCATACTCATTCTGACTCCTCCTCCAATCTCCTCTCTTTCAGACCAAGAATTCTCTTATATCTCTGTCTTGCTCTTCACATTGGGCTTTCTATCCCCCTATTTCTGCTTTTCTTTCAGATCAGAACACAAAAAAGTACAAATCTACAAATCAGTTCTACAAAGGGGATTCATATCTCAGAGACAGGACTTTTCTGTTCAAATGAGAAAGGAGAAGGCACTCTACAGGGATAATACATCCTTTTGTCTTAAACTGGTTATCCTCTTGCCAGGATTCTGTTAGATGACTTCTTTTTGCTTTAATATATCAAGTGCCAACAAATATCTTTGTTCTGGTGCTTTCTGGGTCAGTAGATTAATGAGCCTCCTGCTGCAGAGGCTATAATCTATCAGAACCAGGCAGTAGAGTGGCTATATATTACCAGTTAGATAGACCAATAGATAAATACTTATTCTGGGCAGCTGTGCCAACAACAGCAGCAACCTCAGTTGAAATCGGACTCTTGTCCTGGCATGGACATAGCTGGCATAGTTGCCACTACGTAAGTATCTCTCCATGCTGGGATTGGAAATGAGCCTTCCTGCTTGGCTGTAATTGCAGAGGAACCAGGAGAATGAAGAAGCTGGAGCAGGTCAGTGGCACCAGGCATTCCCTGGGCCAGCCACCAGCAGATGGAACTTGTAGACGAGCTGTGCCCCAACCTGCTCCACGCTCATCCCATGTTTAGCCAACTTCCGAGCTGGCACAAGGATGCAAAGACAATTCATTCCTCCTGCAGGAGGTCTGTGAGGTTCTGCCCTGATGGGGAGATGAGAACTAGTGAAGCTATGAACCCAGCAGCTGCAATACTTCTCAGGAGCAGTTCTGCCTCTTTTGAGAAGGACACAGAATTTTCTTTGGATAGTGGCTGTAGATTCAGATGAGTGCAGGTGTGGGGGTAGCATACTAACAAAATAATCATTCCCAATCACACTGAGGAACCTGCACTTTTTTGTTTGTGCTTTACACTCCTCTTGGCACTTACTTGCTGTCAGGAAGGTCAACAACTGTGTGGAAGAGGGACCCAATTACAGGCACAATTTCAGGCAAGCTGTTCTCTCTCCTCTCCTTCCGAGCAGGGTGGGATGCGGACAGACTCCGTGCCTGGGCTTCTTCTAGGCTCACCAGTTTCATTGGCAGGGAGGCCGAGGGCAGGGTCAAACTTTTCACAACTGATGCACTCTCTGAAAAACAAGAAAATACATTCCAGCCTGGGGTGAGGAGAGACAAGAGCAAGTGCTTCATAACTTTATTTGACTGGAATATCTCCTGTGGAGGGGGGAAAGAAGTGGCACGTGCAGGGAGAAAGGCTTTTTGTCAGATAAGCCTTTCAGCTCCCCAGCAGCCTTATCCATCTGAGTACATTCCCAGCAGGGGCCATGCTTGCCAGCCAAAGGCTGTGTTGTGTGGATTTGCTTCCTCTGCTGTAGTCACTTCTGTATGAAGGTGTCTCTGAAAACCACCAGGATTCACACATTCCCTTCACTCCTCCCTCACTGCCTTCCTCCATCTCGCCCCCACCCTCCCCTGATTTTGAAGCAGTTCAGATCCAAATTTGGTGCCTAGTTCTTTCTCTCACTTCCACATCTTTCTCCTTGTCTTGTTCCAGGATGGGGGATTGTTCTAAAACAAGCATTACTTTAACTTTCCAACCATTTCAGGACCATAGAAAGTAGTGTCACTGAAAGCCCAGGGAAGTGAAAGTGTCTGCTTATGGGGGCAGAAGCAAAACCATGGTAAGGTAAAGATGGGCAGAATGAGCTGACACAGGGCTGCAAAGCAGAAAGGTGGATACTGCCTGAGTACTGAAGGTATCAGAAGTGTTTCAAGTGTGTAAAATGGGAAGGTGGATATTTCTGCAATTATGTGAGGTCACTATGGATCCATGCCTTCTCACTTCCCAGTTTTTGCCAACAAAACCATCACTAAACAGCAAGATCAGCATCTCTGAAAACTATTGCTGTCCCAGGGAAAAAAATACATCTCTCTTATAAAATGTCCTCCTTTTCCTGGAACAAGATACAAGTTTTTGGAGCACAAGATTAATTTTTTTTCCAGGAGTGCCTGGGAGTGTGACCTCTGACTTGGGTGGAAATAGTGGCTGCAGGGCAGGTATTGTTGGTATGAGGACTTGTAACTGGGGAAATATGAGAGATGAGCTGAGACTGTGCTGATGGACTTAGAGAGTAAGCTTAGACCAAGACTGAGAATCAGTCAGGTGGTGTTCCTTTTGTGGAAAGGATTAAGCCGCATGAGATCACGCAAAGGATGAGACATAAGGCAACCTGAGAAAACACTAAAGGAGGCTAGTATTCAAAAATAAAATGTTGAAGAAGACAAGAGTAATGAGATATAAGGCTCAAGGTATCTTTGGGGAAGTCCGTGGTGATAGCAGGGGTTACTGAGTTTGTACTATTAGTTGAAGGGAGAGCTGAACTACATAGCAAGTGACATGGGAAGTGGCTAGGGAGGCTGCTACCAATGTTCTCTGCAGAGCTGGCTTTCCTGTTGTTGTTGAAGATCTGATCCACGTGGTTCAGGATGAACTCGATCACCAGTTGCTGCACTCGCACCTCCAGGAAAGCTGCATCCCCATTGCAGCCAACTGCCTCAATCTCCTTTGACCTGCATGAGGAAAGAGGAGTACCAGTAGTGAGCATTGCCACACACAGCCCCTGGCGAGGACAGACCAGATTTCTTCCTGCAAGCAAGGCAACAGGGATGATTTCCCCACTCTTGCTGTACCTCTTCCTCTCCTTCCCTCACAGACCTTCACCCTCTTCTTTGTCTTTTCACTCTTCTAAAAATTATTTTCTCTGTTTTCTTTACCACCTCTGTCACTTCCTTTCCTGAATGTGTTATTTTCCCCACTTGGCTTTTACATTCTTCAGCAGGTAAAACTGTGACTCTCAAGTTCCATTCTTCCCTCTTTTTCCTATTTCAGCTATTTCAGGCTAAGGCTGGGCCTGAAAGACAACACAGGAGCCTTCAAATGCAGCTTCTAGATCCCTACTCAATGCTTCAATCACCTCTCAGTGAAATCCCTCAGACCCTGCTCAGGTCTTCCCCATGCCAATTTCTTCCATACTTTGCCATGTGCCTCGATTGTCTCTTCTCTGCCTCCCCTGTGCTCCCACATTCTCAATCTTGCTCTCAGCAAAGGAACATTCCTTATCTTGACATGCCAAAGTGTTGCTGAAGAAATTATCTTTGGGCAATGGATCCTTTGTAAAGTTAATGACTGGTGTGTTAGATAACAGCTTGGGGCATTGCCAAGAGGATAACCCTGTAAGGAGACTGCTGTTGCATTTCTTGCTCCTTGCTTTTTCTCCCTGGGACTTGTACTTATGAAAGATTGCAAAGGAAAAACAGACTTTTTTTTTTTTTTTTTTTTTTTTTGACAAGGACAAATGCTAGAATGAAAATGTCTCAGTAGTAAAGGGCCAATTTATGATGTTCAATAGAGTCAACATTTGATTCATTTTCAGAACCTGCTCTGCCATTTTTGGTATTCAGAAGGGTGAGATAACTCTTCAGAGCATGCTTTTCAGGCCTGTTCCTCTCTAGCCAATGTCCTCTGCTAGCCCAGGACTACCCTTATGGCTCTGCTATCACCCCTCTCCTGCCCAGCTGCAGTCCTGGACTCTCCCTGCATGGTTCTTTCCTCTAAATGCAGGGGTATTGGATGCATGGAAAGGGAAATTTGACAAGATACAAAATATTTAATTTTTTTCCCAGATCCTATTTTTTCTTTTGTTCTGCTTAGCTCTACAACATAGCAGCCAAACCCCTGCCTGCATCTAATCCAGGCTTCTTCACAGCAGAGTGCCAGGCATAACAAACATGAAAAACTAGCTGGTGGTCTTGAGATCTGACACTAGCTGCCATTTCAAGCCCAGCAAGCTCATCTCACTTTTGCCCAAACAGATCTGGGAACAGGTCTGTAGTATTATTGCCTGGTTTCTCTCCCTTCTGATCCTTGCTGTCTCTCGCTGCCCTGCTGCAGAAGCACTGGCACCATCAAAAATGTCATTAACATTCCCAAGTGATGAGTTAAGTCCTCATTTCTAAATCTATGCTCAACTCGCAAATAACAACTTGTTTTTAATAAGAAACACACAAACCCACAAGTTTCCTTGGATGCTGGCAGTAAAACCTTAGATTATTCAACCTGGAAGAAAAGCTGTTTTCTCTGCTATGCTCTTCCCTTTAGTTGCTCAGCTTTTCCCTGTCTTCTCATTTCCCTCAGGTGACAGGTCATCAGGCTCAGATGCTGCCACTCCCCTTGGAGCTCAGCACGGTGCTCTGGATTAGAGGAAATCTCTGCTGTACCTGAGGAGATTTGGAGCCCACACCAAGGCCAGGTTTCTGGTGTGCATGTTGGTCATGTTGCTGAAGGAGGCGAGGTGAGTCAGATGCTTGATCAGGTATTCCAACGTTCTGCAGTGTTTTCACACAAAGAAAGAAAAATGTGTCACACTGAGGTTCAGAGCCAGCCCTGTCCCCTCCCCAAGTGTCTGCAATGGTACAACAGAGCACCAGCATTTGCATGGGATGGCAGTGAATACCTGAACAGCTGCGCTCTGGGGTGGCCAAGGGTGGGGCATGAACCAAACTATCCTTAGCATGACGGCAGCAAAGAAGATGGGAGATGGGTGGAAGAGGGAATGGGACGCTGCAAAGGTTGAGCTCTTAGCTCTTGCTCAAGCACCTCCAGCAGATCATCTTCTCCTTACCACACCCAGGACACTGCCCAAGGGTGCCACAGTGGTCATACTCAGGGAAGGAGGATGGTAAGACTGCAGCAGAGAGACCTTGTTCTGTCTCTAACAAAGGTTTGTTCAATGATATTTAAATGCCAGATAAATTGTTGCCAGATTTGGAAATGATGAGTCAGCTTTTAGAAATTGATTTCTGGAAATGAATCCCACAGCTATTTCAGGCAATACTGCCTGACAAGGGTGAGGTCACCACGCTGATCCTCAGCACCTCTGTGGATGCAATCTTACCTGTAATGTGATGGTGGGAGCTCCTGGATGACATTTTGAATTCGTGCCAGCTGCTCGTCCTCAGGGAAGCGTGACACTGCTTCCTGCAGGGATACAAGGAAACAGTACACCCTGGCTATGGGCTCAGAGGAAAAGGAAAAAGGATAAGAAGGGTCACACGAGACACCCTGTCTCAGAGGGAATGCTCTCTTGTTACCCTACAGAGCTACTGGAAGAAGTTTCTTTGTGTCCCCAGCACAGCAGAGATTTCCTGTGAGGCTGTTCCATGTCTCAGCACACCGTGGCCAGATGTTCAGACATGGTGGTCAGTATTTATGGGAGAGGGGCATTCAAGGTCTTCAATTACAAATTATAGGAGGGATTTTGACTTGTATTGGTTTGGTTTGCTTTGCTCTTTGTGAGGGTTTTTTTTTGGTTCTTTTCCATTTTTTAACTTGGGTATTGATGTGTGAAATAGAACAAGAGGGGAAAGAAAGAAGAGAAAATAATGGAAAAAGCAAAAAGCAATGACACCTCCCCAGAAATAACCTGTTAAAAATGAAACATGTTTTTCAAGCTCTGTGTTATTAGAACACCTTGGATATACATGTTCCATATTCTTCAAAATAAGCAATATTTTGACCATCATAAGAACTTAGCTGAGGGGATTGTTTGTTTGGGTTTGCATCTTTCATGTTGGAAGAAGCCTTAGCAGAATCCCTGCCCAGCAGATGAATAAATTCTTATACTCAGGGTTAGACAGAATCAAGGTTATACATCTCAGTCTTGGGCAAATCTCTACAGACCAAGAGCTCAGAGAGCCCATGAGAAGCTTTTGTCAGCATTCCTAGGAGTTCACTGCATTGGTATTCATCTGTTCAGCTATTCCCTTTCAATATTTGTGCTGGGGGAGGACAAGCCACCAGCCAGTTCAAACAGTGCATGACTGTCTGGGAACCTCCTCCAACCCACCCGACTGCCACTGGAGCTTGGAGCGAGTTCAAAGGAGGATGCTGCAACCCACAGTGCCAGCACAAACTTTGCCTCCAGACAAAGTACTGCCAGGGAAGGAAAGGAAGGAAACAACCCCTCTCAAGCCACCCGTCGCTTCAACGTCGTGAACCTGAAATCAGCCACGGCTAGAGAGGCATCTTCTTGCAGCAGTCACTACAGCACCCACCACTGCTGGTTTTGTCACTGCCCTTTTCCCTGCAGATCACTCCTCTTCTACAGCCATCAGCTAACCAAGCATTGCCAGTTTCCAGGCCGGAGAAGTGATGGCAGATCAAAAGGAGTGAGCTCGCTAGTTAGGTATATATGAGATGCACGTGTATTTGGTTTGCCCAAATCAAAGGCAGGTTAACTGTAAATCCTTCTAGTGATTTTACATATGGCTACAGCTCCTAAAAAAAAAAAAAAAAAAAGCCCAGAAATCCAGAGTAAAAAGATCTCTTGTAATCTTAATACAATGTTTTCAGTTGAATAGCCTTATCCAAAGATGGAGACTGAGAGAGAGAAACAAAAAGTTTAACCGGTGCACCTAAAGCATTAGATTTCAACCAGATTGTACACAATATTTTCTCCCCTGGTGCACATTTTCATTCCCATATTCAGCCTTCCAGGTCTCAAAGACCTAATGATTAGACAGCAAGTGAATACCAGCTTCTCTGAGGTCATGACCCATTCAGTCCTCCAAGCCATATGTCTGACACACACAAGCTGTGCTTTTGAAATCTGAGGAACCCTCCAAAACTGCAGATTACAGCAGCAGAATAGAGAATTTAAGGAAGAACCAATAATTCCATTCCATATCTGTTCATCACAGTATGAATTTATGCCATTTAAGATTTTTTTTTTTTAACTCCACTAGTGATTCTGGGAGTGCACAATTCATGAGCCTGGTTAACAAGTGGAATAAAGTGCAGAGACAGAAGGTAAGCTCTGAGGGAGTACTCAGTCCATCTGTGCCCAAGCTAGAACAAGCCAAGCACAGCCAACTTATCTGTCCTGAGAAACAACCATCCATCACTGGGATACAAGATGGCAATTATCTGGCAAAAATTTATAGCCAGTGAGGTCATGACTGGGATGTTACACCTGTGAACTTGACATAGTGATGATCAAAAGGCCAACTCCTCCCTAGTCATTAAGAATTTGACTTTCCTTAGACAGAAATCCCTGAATCACTGTGGTGACTCAAAGTGCAGCCTATCCCAACTCAGAGACAGCTCTGGCTCAGTCAGGCTGGGATTAGCATGTGCTCTTTATTCGTACCAGCACTCATCTGCTGAGGCACAGCTGCCACTGTTCCCTCTTCAGACACCACACACTCCTAGTGGGTTTTCTGCTTCTTGGGGAATTGGTATTTTTCTTTCTTTCCTCCTGGTATCTGACTGTGCTTCCTGTCCGCTGGGTTACCAATTAGAAATCCCTACTGAGCAGGCTTACATGAATAATTGATTTTGTGGCTAAGTGGAAAAACTGAAAAGCCAGGGATTAAAAAAAAAGTCAACCCAAAGTGATAACATTTTGGGAAGCTGGCATAAGATTTTAGAAAACAAATGTTCAAGGTTGACCAAAAGCATCGTACTCAGTCACTAGTTACAGAAATTATAATTTAAATTTGGAACTATTTAACCCTTTTCTGAAAAACATTTTATGTTAGATGTGTTGATGTAATGTTGAAACATTTCCTTTAGAAAGCACTTGTAAAAGAAACACTCAGACAGTAACAGAAATGTTTTCCCTTTTGTTTTTGAATAAAGCTATTTACCAAACGTATCTACTGAAAATCTGCAAGTCATCATCCCAAAACTTCACTTTTCAGCAAACATTCTTTCCTAAAAAAGTTTTCATCTAAATCTTAATGTTTCCTTTAGAGCATTTTTTCTTTCATAAATCAGTAGTGATAGCCAGGAAGACACCAGCCAAATAGCTCCAACAAGAATGAGACTCATCAGTTACAGTGAATGGTTGAATGATACCCTATATTTTCAAGATCCTATTCATCCAAACTGTCTCCAGCAATCCTACCCCATATCCGCAGAATCCTTACATCCTGAAGATACAGGTCCATTTTTCAAATCTGCTCGGGATTTTCCCTGAAGATTTGACTATACATCACCTTGAAACAAAGACCAATCTTACTTAGAATGTGGCATTGGAACAGCAAGACACCTAACATTACTGTCAGGCAGCCCAGCAGCCGCTCCCCACCCACGATCCCCAGCAGAGCCGTGTCCCAAACAGCTACCTGACTTCCTACAGCCGAGTTCCTGCTTGGCTGCTCCCATCTGGCTCAGCAAGCACCCCTTGCACTGACACCTCTTCCTAGGGCAGGCAACAGGGAGGCCTTGGAGAGCACCTCCTCGTGAGGACCCCGTGGATCTCTCCCAGTGCCTCCTGTGCCACAGCAGTGTCACTTGGAAGTGCTTGATTCAGGATAGAAGGAACGCAGACAGCAACACCTGATTTTGCAGAACTTGTTCTCTGCAACTTCTGGCATTTTTGGCAATGGCTGTTGCCTCCTCCTCCCAGCAAATGGGAAAGAGTAGGATGACAGAAATTCCTAACAAAGGACGGATGTTTCTAACATTGAGAAAACAATCTTTCCCATCCCCCACGCCAGTTATCTTAAGACGTTGGTGAATTCTTTTAGCTGAAAGTGCATACCTTCAGCATGCAAGATTTCAGCCTCAGTGATGGGTTGCAAATTTGTTGGTGTCACAAAAAACTGAAAGCAGATTTAGAGTGCTAAGAAACAGGCAGCTTTAGTAACAAGCATAGCTTGCTGTGCCACCTTTTAATAAAATATTATCTGTCATCAAAATTAGCCAAGTCTCTTAAAAATTCAGGCTTTGTGGTCTTATATTTCTGCTCCCCCGCAGTCTGTTCCTAAGCTCCAACTGTATCCACGTATAATCTATGGCTGTTTTCCAGAATCAAGTAACTACTCTTTGAATTGCAATCTCTTTAAACAAAGTTAGAGATTTCTGCTTGGCCAGTTGCCACCTTCCTCTGCCATTTGTATTTATAATGTGATCGTGATGGACCTGATATGCCATATCTGGCACAACCGGTATCCTCATCTGCGGTCCTACAAACAGTATGAAAAAGGTGACAGAGGCAGAAAAGTTGATGCTTTACACATGGGTTGGGCAATCAGTTTGTGCAGGTGTCAGGGACAGTTGGAGGGACAGGGACAAGGAAACTGCACCCCTGAGATTATGATCATAAGCCCAGGTGACCCAGAAGACTCTCAATGATGGACAGTAAAGAGGAAAAGAAAGAGAATTAGCAGTGCTGGGAAGAGGTGCACAGTGGGGAGAAAAAGAGGCAGCAGGGAAAGCAATGCAGTGAAAAAATGAACAAGATGAAGGGGAGGAAACAGCAGACAAACTGAGAGAAATAAACATGAAATGATGAAAAGAAACAAGGACAGGGAAAGAGAGCCAACACGAAATGACAAGGGAAGAGCACTGAGAAGTGTTTATATGGATAGATGCACCAGAAGCCAGGACACTGGAGTGAATCCCAAACAGCTGTCATGGAGGAATCTGCAGCACATCCACACTGCTGGAGAGGAACAAGAACAGCCAAGGGTCTCACCGTGAATTTCTTGTAGAGCTCATAAGTGAGGAGAGGATTGGGCAGCTCCCTGAAGTACAGCTTGCAGAGTGACCCCACACAGTGGATGTCCTGGAGGTAAACTTCCCTTGTCAGATCTGGGCATTGGTCAGAAACAAACTCTTGTCTGAAACAATATGGAAACATAACAATATGGGTGAATAAGAGCTGTAGCAGGCCAGCGCTCCACCCTAAGTACTCATTTACAGCTAGAGAAAAAACAAATGGGAAAGCAGAGATGCCTCTGCTGGCCCAGATTGTGTCCCAAGTTCGGGCCCTGAGATTTCAGTTAGTCTCCATTAACCCTGACACAGGGAGCGGACCTCAAACTGATATAAAGAGATTGCTTTGTCCCACAGTGAGAGAGAGCCACTCAGCATTTGTGCTGAGACCCTCCATGCCCTTCCCACTAATAGATGCAGAGGGAGATAGAGGAGTTTTTGGGCGAATCCCTAAAATCTTGTCTTCCCCTGTTACCAACTTGAAAAACAGTTTATCTTCTGCATCAGTGTGAAGCTCTGTTGGCCACAGTCTGTACCTGAGGGACTAATGCCAAAAAGGTACCAAGCAATGTCCCTGAATCCCTCTGACACTCCCAAACTTTGCCCTTACCTCAGCTTCTGTATGTTGGATGTCACTCCCGAGAGCCGGTAGATCCCATCCACGATGCCATGAGTCTCAATGAACTCCGCACAGCTCTTCAGCACATAAGGGACTACGAGAGCAAAGCAAACCAAGATGTCCAATGAATATACACTGACAGCTCCCACAGGTCACCACAGAGGAGACAGTCCCATGAACAAACAGCAGAGGCTCTCTGCGGATGCAGGGAAAGGTACAGCAATGAGAGAAACACAGGGCAAATCAAAAATAACCTCTGCAAAGTGGCCGTGAGGATATGCTGTGGTTGTGCCATGCAATGCTCATTGACATGTGACAATGACTGACCCTGAAGTCACAGTAACATAGCAGAAAGAAAGGTAGGGTTTCCCTCTCTTCCTTTTTCTTCCAAAATAAAATAAAAGGAGCTCTTTCACTCTAATTGAAAGCATGTGGCAAAGCATGAGGTCCTGGGAACTTCCACCCTCCCCAGTATAGAGCTCCAGCCTCGCTGAATTGTGCCAAAAGGTCTCATTGGCTTGGATAAAAATCAGAGAAGCATTCACACTTCCATATAAGCCTACATACCCACAGTTTAATGCTCATAAATCCCACTGAGGGGGTATAAAGTTCAAATATTGACTAGATCTGCACGCTGACAAAACTTGACATCGGCTTCAAAAGAACTCCATCAGCATAACTAGACAAAGACTTGACCAGTCTTAAAGCTGAGAGGAGCCTGAGGCACAACATTTACATCCAGACTTGGACCTAAAGTATATGTTTATTTTTTCCCCATTATATAGGTATAAGAACCCCCTATTCTCTTGGTCAGATCAAGCCTCCCTGTCCCCAGTACTATAACAACCCAAGCTATAACAATAACAGTAAGAAAGCCCTTCCTTATTAGGTGCTAGAAACTACTTTGTATTTAATGCATTGCTTCACACAGCCATAGGCAGAAAAGTCAGTAAATGCACAAGTCAAAAGTTCCCTGCTGTAATGCTGACTCTGCTGCACTGCACATTTCAAAAGCTGTATGGAGAAAAACCAACTAAGCCATAGATTTGACTGGAAAGCCAGGCCATAGCAATTACTGCATCTTTGTGACACCCTGGAGACAATGCCTCTGGCTGGACCTTCCCTGAGTTCTTCTGCTCAAAGTTCAGGACTATAATGACATATTAACATGTGCTTCATCAGATGGCGTCCAAAGACAGCGCTCCAATGATAGCCCAGACAAGAACAGTTAGTACCTTATTAATTTTCATTATTTTATTATTTCTCATGGGAGTCACGGAGGCCAGAGCCAGCTCAAGGGTGGACCTGTCCCTGCCAGCACTGCAGGGCTGTGAGAAGGGCTCCAGGCTTGCACCCACCTCAGTGACACACTACTACTGAGCCAGTCAGTCATGGAAGGGCTGCCCACCTGCCTCCTGACTTGCTGAGGTAAGTAAAGAAGTCCTTTTGTGTGTCCCTTCTTTTGTCTTTTGGCCAACCCAAATGCAGGAGTACATAAAGTCTCAGTGATTACTTGGAAGTCTGAACAGTCCAAACAGACTAATTCTTCTCAGTCAAAGAAGCTTCCCCAAAACAACATGGAAAAATTGACTTTATGGGTTTTTTGAGAGGGCACTCATAACATGACTACATTGGTCATGTTGTGTCACACTCAAAGCCCTTGTGCTGATTTTCAAGACCCTCAAGTTGTTGGGTGGAGCTCATGGCAGAGGGCCTAAGCCTACAAAAGTGTTCATGAAACCATGAAATTGGAGAGAGAACAGGTGAAGTCTACAGAGTCAAAGCTTTGTCCACAAAAGTCACAGAGATATGGTATTATCTCCTCAAGGACTTTGGAGTGGAAGGAACATCAGAGACTTCCAGAAAGAAAGAACCTGGGAAGCATTCCTTTCAGTGCATGCAATACCTACTTCCTGTGTGGGCTAAATGGTGTGGAAGGAGACAGAGCAAAAAAAAAAAGTAGTATGAAATTTCCTTAATATCCTTCCAAGAAAAGCCCAAGTGACACATCAAAAAAAGAGGACCTTCCTATCTCTGAGTAAGTCCTGATTATCTGGAACTGCAGTAGGGAACTCACATCATATGATGATGAGAATGCTAAAAAATCAATAAAAAAGGGAAAGGCAAATTACTTCAGGCTTCATCTCCATTTCTGGAAAATCAGGCTTTAACATTTTTATGGTAGAAGCCATGCATACATGGCATATTAAAATTTCCTTCTTGGCAGAGGTCTTGGAATAAATGACATGTAGCCAGCATAAAAGAAAGTTAAGCAGAGCCATGTCCACCTCAGATGTATCTGGGTGAGAGAATAGAAACCACTGAACTCCATGCAACCTGAAAAAAGAAGAATAAATTGAACAGAAAACATATTTGATCATGATAGCCACATGACAAGGTTTGTTTAAAAGTTAACAGTCTTTCAAGGAGACAAGCCTCATATGATGGTGCCTGGCTGCCAAAAAATGGGGTCCATGCACAAAGCATCCTTTATTAGATACTTTTTAAGATCTCAGTGTTAAGAATAAGAAAACCAGCTAAAAATGCAGATACTGGTGTTTGTTGTGACTAATTTGACCTCTTGAAAGTAAGACCTATTAAATCACACATTTTTTTGGCTGAGTTCTAAGCTTCCTTGGAGTAAATGAGGTCAAGAGGCCTCAGGCAGGTAAGCAAGCCTCCTATACAGAAGAAGAGAAGGCTAGATCCATCTGCTGAGGACTGCTAAGCAAAAAACAGGGGCCTGAGGGGAACAATCTGTAGCAAATGTATAAAATTCAACACATTTTTAAAAGTGGGTGAAAACTCCACAGCAGAGGCAACCTATAGATTGCAAATAGACAATATGCACTGAGCTCTGCCATTATCTCTTCCTGCAGCCCTGCACTTCTTGCTTTTCCAACTCTGTGCTTTTCACGTATCTCTGCCAGTGCCCTTCACTCATCATGTACAAGATTCCCTGCCATACCAGGTCTTTGGCTCACAGGAAGAGAAACAGTCAGTTATGCCAAAACTTGTGGCAGTTTTGTCATGTCAAAAAAAATTCCACATAGGACACTTTTCACTTGCAACTGAAAATTACAGACTTTGACCTCAGATCCCTGGAGGAGAAGGGACTACACCGACTTCCTGCAAATCAAGCCCCTAAATGCAGCACTTGTATGGAACTGGAGCACAATAAATGTTTTCTTTGAGCAGGACCTGTAGCTCTGGCATTCCTGAGCAGCTCTGATCTCCTACAAAGCTTAGCCTTTTGGGCTTTTGGGGGTGGTGAGGTTAGAGCAGCAGTGAGCAGCTCTCTCCCACTTCCAGGAGTTTCTGAGCTGGTAGGATTATTTCAGACGTGGCTCCTGATGAACTGAGGCTGGGATCAACCCTGAATGCAGGAAGGTACAGGCTCTGGCATGTGCTTTACAACATGTCACTATCAGAGTTACAGGGCACGTAAATCACAGGGCTGGGTCTCTCCCAAAGGAAGATCAGACGTGGATGGGGATTTGCAGCAGGGGCTGTACGTGCAGGCACAGAGAGGAGATGGGGGGGAGGGATTCCGATCTTGACACTCCTATAATTAAAACTACGCTGGAAGCTTATAAGGGTTAGAAGCTGGAAGGGGCAGCTGGTGTCACACAGACCCCGCTTGTTCTGCCAGACAGCCAAAATGTCCTCATTTAAAACTACAATAGAAACCAGATGGAGGAGGACAAGAGAGCATGGAGCAAGGCATCAGTCAGAAGGGAAATTGAGTTATAAACACACTGCACACAAAAGACAATACTCCTCTTCCCCTAGACAAAAATAAACCAGAAGGGCAGTCACAGTAACTGGTTCCACTCTCGCTGGATATCACCTCCAAGTTCAGTGTACACAGACATGCACCTTCACCAGGGTCCCTGCCAAGACAACAGCTCGTGCCAGCTCCTTTACATGTGTCTGCTACTCTTGCTGGGTCAGGCACCTTCTGATCCTCCTTCTGATCCCCCTGGCTTCCAGTGGCAGCAATGCACACTGAAATTCCCGACGCCCAACACTGCTGGCTCTCCCTTCTCCTGTCCTTTCCCAGCCATGGAGCTGCCACCCACCAAACCTCCCCACTAGCAAGAAAGGTGCCCATTCTTTGCCTGCCTGACAAAGGCTTCATCTGGCACTGGACTGAGCATTTTGGATCTAATCTGCAGAGATCTTTAAGCATGTCCCTATTAAAATCCCCAAGCAGCCCAAGCAGGAGAAGTGGCTAAGAAAAGAGGGAGTGACCCCATGCAGTGACCAGTGGGAGGACGGCCTCCTGGCTTCATTTTTTACTTTATCCTTCTGTTATTTTCTCAGACTACTCCTTGTAAGGATAAGCACTGGTGACAGAGATGCTCAGGGCCTTCTTGGAAGTTGGTTTTTGACACGTTGTGGAGATTCATGTCGTCTCTAATTTTATTTTAATTTTAGTTCAGCTATTGGAAGGATAAATGCAGATCTTTCATTTCACCTGTAACACTAACTTTTTGATTTTTCACTTGCAGGAAATAGGTGGGGTTTTT
>VYXD01001866.1:119349-159664 GCA_013397195.1 Hylia prasina | reverse complement strand
AAAAAAAAAAAAAAAAGTTGTAGACATTTCTTATTTCATCATTTTGGTTTTGTTATACATTAGTACTTTTTAAATTGTCTTCAATTACCCTCAATAGCAGTGCATGCTTCCTATCATGCTATGTCAATGCCACGACAATAAAGGTCAAAAGTCTCCTGTTTCAATTTAAATAACTAAAATAGAAAATATTTCCTTTTAAAAAGTGTTTCAGTCTGTACTAAGTAAGAGCTGTTATTTTGTACCAAAAAATAACAAAACAGAACAAACTTATATATGCAGTTGGCCTCCTAATCACAGGAAAAGAACAACATTGTACAAATGGCAACATACTTGATCATCAGTATTTCTGATATGATATTTTTTTGCATTTCCTGACTTTCTACTGTAAATCACGAGTTTTTAAGCTGATTCACTACTTTTTTTTTTTTTCCTTTTTTTGCTGACATTGCCTGGTTTTCACTAGGCATAAGGTTGGTTGAGAAACAGATTCTAGAGTAGATCACACTGTGCTCTCCTCCCTGCAGCTCACCCAAGCCCTGGTGCAGCACATCAGTCACAACACCAGATTTTCCCCCAGTGCACAGCCCTAACCAGTGGCAGCTAAGGATAAATCCTGCGGTCCCACCATGTAGCATTTCCTTTGCCTTCCATTGTCTCCTTGTCAGTAGCAGCCAGGGATGGAAGGGACCACAGCATCCAAAATCCCTGCAGAGGGTCTCTCCTGCTCAGAGATAAAGTTGGCAGAGCTGGGAAAGGGGATGGTTTGCCCTGTCAGGACATAAATGCTACAAGGACAAAGAGTTTCAGTCTCCAGGATGTCTATGCATACTTTTTACCAGAACTAAATTCATTTCACAGAATAAAAATAAAAAAAAATTTAAAAATAATAATTAAAAAACAAAAAAGCCAAAACCTGTCTTACTCCCAAATTCCAGCACTGAATTTGGCTGTTTGCTGTGGCTAAGCTGCCACAACGCCTCCATACACACACACACCCCTGAATTTAAACAGCCTAAGACAGGTAAACAGCACCAAACAGGCTTAAAACCAACCAACTTGTTACAATTCACCCTGGCTTTTCTCCCTTAGCTGCCATAAACACAGTTTAAAAGGATGAATGGTTGGCAGCAAGGTGACACTGTCCACATGGACAGCAAAATGATTCACTGCGTAAGTCACAGACTTCATGTGTTTTTTCCCCTCTGCTTCTGTGGGAAATGCCCCTGCAATGTCACAAAGGTTATCACAACAGTGCCATTCCCTGGGATGAAAGCATTGTCCTGTGCACAGTTGTGATTTGGTGGGCAAAAATGTAGGAAAAACAGATCTCAAATCTGTCAGATGCTGCGAGCCATCACCCTCCATGGCCTGCGTGGGAAGTGGAAACACTGAGTGCTGTTTGGGATGTGGCCTTCTGATTTCAAGCACACACATTTCAACACAACCTGCAGGCTCAGCTGTGAGTTTGAAGTCAATGGCACAACCATCAAGAATCTTTTTTTTTCCCCATGGATATCATACCCAGCTTACATCTAACATATCTAAATAAGACATGTAGGAACACCTGATCTTCCAAAGCAGATCTGACAACTGTGATGTTTGAAGCAGGAATAAAAAGCCTGTGGCAGACCTGGCCAGCTCATAGACAGCAGACATCAAAGAAAGCCTGAGAGAAAGCACTGCCAAAGCAGACACTGAATGCTGACTCTCAGCCCTGGCGGTCACTGTGCCCCTCTGAAATGTGACTTTACCTTGACATAGCTGGCAAATTCTGTCACGCAGGCACTTTTGAAAGAGGTTGCACTAAATACTAGAATAGTTCTGTTAGGAAAACATCCTGCTGACAATTTCCTGCAAAAAAAAAGACCAGATAACAGAACAGGATATCTCCACTCCTAATTTTATGACTGTGGTACTCAGAAAACAGTGGCTCAGGTACCGCATGGCAGGTCAATGAGCTGTGCACGTCCTCAGCTAACCACTCAAATCCTAACAGCCCTGGTCCATAGCAGATTAGGGTGGATATTGTGCAGATTTTTTTTTTTTTTACCACAGCACAAGCAATTGGGATAAATAATTCTGAAGATAGGAGTAACTGGACAATTTATGCTGTGTCTGGAAATGGGCTCGGGGGTAAGTATATAAAATATCAGAATAGTTTTGAAGCTGCATGTAACAAACTGACCTCTGTCTTGATAAATGCCTAGATACTGGGATGATAAGCAAGCTGTAAGACAGGAATTCTGCCATTGACCTCGATTCTGGTGACATGTATTCAAACCACTAACAAATCCAAAGGCTGTACCAGCTGATGGAGTGCAGAACTGGGGCGATGGCGATGCTGTAGCTCCAGGGAGCTGGGAGAAGCAGCTTGCCAGGGAAGAGCCCAGCTAAGTGTTGGCTGATGGGATGGAAAGCCAGTAATGTAGGCTTCATCTGAAGTCTCTTGAGAGCCTGCTGTCCTTCATCCAGATCAATAAACAAGCTTATAGCATTTTTTCTGTATCATGTTTTCCTTTCTTTTGCTGCTCTCCTCTTAAGCATAGAATCCAAAGTAAGCCATGCTAACCCACTTAATTGCTGGCAGCAAAGCAACAAAATTATATGGACTCTGTAAGTTTCTTCATCTTCTCACCAGATTTTGATCTACATGTTTTCACTTAAAAGAGCTTCAGAAGAAAGTTAAAAAACAAGTGCAGTCTCCATCTTTTACCTGAGCCTGCCACCTGTTTATTTTCCTACATTCTCAAAATTACTCTGGAGTCAACTTGTAACCTTTAACACACACTTCTTGACTGTTCTAAGGGTGTAGAAACCAAAATCTCCCTTGACACTTTGAGATTCCTACACGGGATTCTTAGGACCTCAGAATCAGGAGAGCAGCAATTCAATGGGATCAATGCTCCCTACCTGGCTGTCAGTGTTAGTTTGTCCCTTAGTTCTTTTCAACCTGGACTCTAGTGTGACAGGCAATAGGGATTCCAGGTTTCTCTTTAAAAGCCAGGCTTTTGGGGCTGTTAGAAGGAAATTCTGTGTGCTTAGGTCCTGATGTGCACCTGAAAAATACCAGCAAGTAGTTAAACAGTATTGAAGTTCTTTTTACTGCACCCCTCACAAACACCATCTCCATACAGTGAAATCTGTAGCAATCTCTAGAGGACATGGTATCTGCCTGCAGTTTCTGTGCTGCTCTGTAATGCTCTCTCACTGTTCAACAGATCCTTACTTCACTTTTGTAGCAATGGCAGGGTGGTGACAAAGCAACTAATTCCAACTAATAGCAACAATAAATGCTATTGGAAGTCTGGGGAAGAGACAGGATGACAGGAAAAGACAGATAACTGGGTTGTTATCTCATGAACACCCATGCTGCAGCAAAATGGGCTGCTCTGCAATTCTCTCTGCTGTTCTTTCCCAGGAAATTTCTGTTGTCCCTTCAAATGTGCAAGAAGAGCATGGAGGTCCACCAGCACTGTTCTCCTGTGGAGAGACCACAGCCTGGTTCTCCTTCCATGCTTGGCACACATTCACAAGCATACATGACAGCCACTCCCACGCTTTACAGCACACATCCAGCTGTGCCAGCTAACTCAGGATGATAGTGCCAATGAGCTCAGGTGTGTGAAAGGGAGAACAAAGGCCCACCACCCCACTGAGAGCCCAGGTTATCATTTGGTAGCAAGGTACAAAGTAACAGAGAAGCTGGTCCTGGACCAAGCTCTCATGTGGAAGGAAAATGGCATGGTTGAATCTCACAGCACTTATTTATATCTTCTCCCTTCTTTTTCTCTTGCCCTCTGTTACACTTATGGACTGATGCAGACTGACACTAGGTTATGCAGCAATGTTCTTTCACTCAGGCCTCTCACTGATCTTGTCTCTAGGGCTCTCCTAGTCAAGAGCGGTACAGCAATTTCCAGAGGTTATTCCAAATGGGCTGCTCTACAGACAGTCAACAACTTAGGGCAAAGAGCAGGAAAAATCGCTGAGGATCATTACATATCACAGGCAGACAGATGAGGAGCCTAAATGTAAACCCAAAACAGCTGCAAATGCGAAGTGAAAGGCAAACGAAAACAGACTTTTGCAAAGAAGTAAATAAGGCTTTGTGATGTCAATCTGATTGAAAACAAACATGCAAAGGCACTAGCAATAATCAGTCATTATGATTTGTGGCCAAGCAGCACCAAATCCATTCCATCTTCGCTCAGTTGCTGAGTATATATTTAGACTGAGTGTTTTCATGCCAGGTTGCCTGGGCCTGACCCAAAGATACAGACTCATAGAAAAAAATCCCATTGGACTCAGTAGTATCTTACACCAAAGAAGATAAAATCAATTTTTTCTATTCCCTCTTACTTTTTACTGTGACATGCAAAAGCAAAGGAGGTATATAAATGATAGAAGCATTTTCACCAGCTTTACAGGGGCACAAAATGATGGTGTAAGTTTCAACACAGAGTGGAGAATTAAGACTTCTCCTGGCAGTGGAAGGTCACCTAGAAATGCTCCCTGCAACCCTGCTCAGAGGAGGCTGAAAACAGGTCAGTCTTTATTTGAAGAGGATTAAGCTGTGGGTGACCCAGATTGCTGATGTTTTTCTGGTGAAACAAGGTGCTGTTCTACCCATCCTAAGTAGTGCCCAGGGTATACAATCACAGCAGTCTGTGGGCTCAGTTTCTGTGTCCGAAAAACGTGGAGAAAATTCTGCCAGAAGTAGCACCTGATCAGACACACATAACTCTACACATAAATAAGTGTATACATCAGCATATAAATGTGTATGCATACATGTACACATATGAACGTATTTTTACACATACAGCTATATTTGTTTATGTATGTACAGTTGTGCATGCATGAGGTCGCATGTGCATGACCAGGAAACTCTTCTTGGAGAAATAGTTGGGTTTTATGAGGTGTCAGTCAAAGCTTAACAAAGTCAAAAGACATGAAAGTGATGTTAGGCCAGTGTCATAGGTCTGGGGGATACATCATGACATGCTGGTGCTCTTGCTTGTTGTAGCATTGCTCTGCTTGTTGCTGCTGAAGGCTGTGCTGGGTGAAGCACTCACAGCCAAGGAAAGGTGCTGGTCTGGGGAGCTGTTCCTCAAGCATGTATGGATATCTGCATCAGCAAGCCCAGCACAAGTCTCAGTGGATTGGTTTCACTCAGTAGTTCAGTTAAGGGCAGCCCATGGGATATATTGGCTACACCCTTTCATCTTCAGAAGCTACAGTACTCTAAAGTGTACTCTTACTGCCATGTTCACAAGGATATTGTTTTCTTTTCCATACACCGGGGAGGGTAAAGAGCTCAAGAAGAAGCTGCTGAGCAGCCTGGCTCAGACATCTGGATGTGATGCTGCTCCTTCAGGGCTTCTTTCAGAAACAGCAGGGAGCACAGCACTGCTCCATCTGCCAGCCTTGTGGCACATCAGTGCTCACATATGTTGCAAGAGGCGAGTTTGCTCACTCTCCAGAGCCTGGGAGAATCAGCAAGGACAGCAAAGGAGGCAGAACCACATTTGCAGATGGTGTCACAACACCACCCAGCCTTCTAGAGGCTGATGCTGGGCTAGGACTGTTTAGAATGCTTCCTGCCATGCTGTTTGTGTCTGTCCGCCTCCATCTCAGGATGTCAGCACACAACTACTGAGATGCACCCAGAGCACAAGGAATGGTTTTCCAAGGCTAAGCGGCAGGGACTGTACCTCTGCAACTGCCTGCCAGAGGTGTAAGGGCATCAGAAATAGAAACTAAATCGGTCAGATGGTGTGTGATGAAAGGAGGCACAATGTTACTGTAAAGACACTAGTAAAAGAGGAAAAGAAACAAAGCTGAATAAAATATTCAGCATGATGGTATCTCCTTACTTCTCAAGAAGGCTTCTGTCTCCTCACCTAGTAAGGACAAGTCAGGAAAGATATCCATCTCTACAATACTTTTCTTTGTACTCCCAAGGTCCTTCTGCTCTCAGTGGTGGCACTGTCCCCATGTCTTTTCTACACAAAACAATCCTCCCAGTTCCACAGGGGATACAAGCCTCTCACTCCCTTCACCTCTCAATAAATACGCATGCCAGGGGTTATCAAACTGAGGGTCATTCTCAGTGCTAACAATGGGAAAAAACCCAATATCAAGCAGTTACTAAAGCAGTAAATCTAATCACTTGGCAATTATGTTTCTTGGTTTCCAAGCCCCCCAACATATTCCTGATATATTCCATATTTCACCCTTTATTTTGTTTTCCATTTTGCAAAGGACAGGCTCTGAACCAGGATGAAGAAAAACAACTTTCCCGCTCCCCCTCCCCCCGCTTTTTTCCCCCATGCTATCTCTGCTCCAAGTCAGGCCAGGTAGTGCTTATCATTTCCTCTGCACAGCAAACACCAGGGTGCATGCGTTTCCTGCTGGCCAGTCCTAAACTGCCAGCTCACATTGTTTTCAGGGCCCCCCTCTCTCAGAGGCAGGAGCAGCTCTGCTGCACAGCTCTTCCTGTTGATGTCAGGTCCCTCTTCCTCCCAAAGCAAATGGGCTTCCTGACGGCATCTGTGTCCTTTTCCATGAGGACTAGCAGGAACCATTTTCCTACACAGTGGCCATGAAAGAAAAAAAAAAATTGCTGGAGAAAGGGATGTAATAGGGAGGAGCAACAGTGGATGGTTTTTTTCCAAGTAGTCTTGGAGAACATCTGGGGTCCTTCTCAATGAGGAGGAGAGAGGAGATAAGAGGTCAAAACAATACAGTTATGTCTTAAGGATGCTGGTATTTGCAAGTACCAGAAAATCACTTATTAGCAGAGAACATCAGAGACTAATTACAGCTGCCGATTTCCCACTGCTAAGGAATGTAAGCTCACAATAGAATAGCTACAGCCACAGCCCCTGCGTTCCAGCAGTGCTGTCATAAGCTGTAGGAAATGCCAAGACCTTTACACCAGACTATTGCCTTCTTTTTTATTCTCTCAAATGGAGGAATCACTACCACTGCCAGCACTGTTTCATCAGCAGTGGAGAAAATGGGCGACGAATATGCAGAACACAGCTGACACCAAGCTGAATCACTTCAGCTCCACAGACTGCCCATGGTATTCAAGGTTTGCATTTGTCCTGTTAGAGGAGCTGATGGGCTTGTCCCATCTCCCACCAGGAAGTCTGCAGTTTGCTGCACAGTGTAAGAAACAGCTGGGGAGCCTGTGGCTACAGGGACACAACAGGGCAGAGGGCAATAGTGCTGCCTGCCCTTCACAGGATTTCAGCCACAAGAGTCCCATGGCCTCCCTCACAGAGCAAGGAGTTGGGTCCCCTTAGGACATGCACTCCAGCAAGAAAGGGTTTCCCTTGACTGGGAAATAGAGCCCATCAGCATTTTATATACCACGTTCATACCACTATAACCAAACAGGTGGGGAGGGTGTTTACCAAGGGGTGTACAGCAATAACCAGAACAGGACCCGTCCCTTAGCAGACTGTCTAGAACTTCTAATGGTCTTCTGGGATGAGTCACAGGTATATGTCAATAAAATATATTGTTATAATGTGATTTTTCTCCTTTTTTTCCTATCTGTGGCCTAGTCACCTTCCTGTGACACTGTGGTAACTAAGCAAAGGACTATACTTCCAATTTCTGTCCATAAATTGCCACAGAGGCCAACAAAACTATTCCAGCTGTATGCAACTGTAGTCAACAGCAGATGTGGCCCCAAGTCTGGCAGAGCTGGCAGAGCTGCAAGAAAGTGAACTGGAGCTTAGTTTTCCTCACCAGAAGAAATCTTACTCAAGGTGCAATTGCAACATCTTAAAGGTTGGTGAGGGTGTAAGAGGCAAAGGAGAAAAGCCCACCTACATTCTCCCAGCAGGAGCTGGCCGGGGCTGCTGAAATTTCCAGCGCTGACACTGGAGCAAACATTCCTGAGCACAGAAGGTGTGCCCCTGCCTTAGCCAGAGCAGTGCCAGTGCTCACACACGACAGTGGGATGGGGGACCACGAGCGGCTCCGGGAGGAAAACCGCCCTTGGATGAAGGGTCAGTGAGAGAAACAGGCTCCACCGTGCCTGCATCTTCCTGGCGCTCTCCCCCCTCTCTAAGTACCGCCTGCTATTCGTGAATGAATTGCCTCAATCCCGCTTAAGCAGTGTACTGACCAGGAAAAGGGTGTAGGGATTATTAATGGAAAAATCCTTGAGTCTTTCAGCCCTGCAGTGTGGCTACAGTTACAAGGAAAACAGGATACCTTGCGGCATATGGGGAGGAGGAAGAGAAAAGGAGCAGAAACTCTAATGACCTACAGGGATTAACTAGCAAGGAAGAACAAAGGGCTGTTGGCAAATAGGCACAGCTGGCCCGAATGACCAGGAGAGAAACGAAGGCACACAGCAGTGGTCTGCACAGGGGAGGCGTAACATCGAGTCTGCCTGATCAAGGGCTTGTAGCTATGAGCCAGTGAAACTGCGAGAGGATGTTAAAGAGAAGGGAAAACCTCCTAAGACTGAGACATAGTATCACGTAGAATTGGCTTCTCAGTGAGAGGGTGGGAGGCAGGCTTCAGGGATGTTCAAAATCCATCAGAAGATTACTGTGAATGGAGTGGTTGAAGACTGGCCACTGAGACAAAGACAAAGCCACCTCGCTGGTTTTAATGTGTAATTTGCAGGTGATGCCACAGAAAGATTCCCTGGAAGAGTTTGCTGCGTTAAAGGAAAGCATAAGTGCCAGCATTCGCTGTAGCAAGGGACAACCACAACCAGCAGCTGGAGTTTAAATTGGATACTAAAGCATGTGTGAAGAAAGGCCACTTGAAAATCATCCAGCTAAAAGATTTTCCAGTGGGAAAGTGTGCATTTCAGAAAATCAAAATGTTTCACCAGAATGTATGGATTCTATTCCATTTTTCGACCATCAAATACACTGTTTCTAGAAGGTGAAATATGTTTACTCGTTAATCATTATTTTTAATGTAATTAAACCTTTTTGAGAATTTTTATTTAGGCATAGTTTCTCCTTTTTTTATTCCAATTCTGGATGAAAGGAAGTTACGTGGTAGGGCAAGATGGAGTACAGTACAGTACAGAACAAAACAGGAACCAGCTCTAATGGACATTGAGTAATATTATCAATGCCTGCCTAGTGTTTGTCCCTCTCTGTACACTTCTGAGGACGGCAGCACTGTTCCTTGCAAGCTGAAGCCCAGAATATTGCATGTGTTTTTTGTCAGTGAATGAAAAAAAAGGAGGTGAGTGTCCTTTGGTTTGCTTTTCAACCCTCAGGACACAAAACCCCCTCGTTTGAAATCTTGCTTGTAAGTCACGTCCCCCATTGTGAGGATAAAACCCCAGCACAGTCTCACAAAATGTGCTTTGCTTCTGTCAGCAAAAATCTAAGCCCTCGGCAAGGAGTCATGAATTAACAGAGGATAAGGATCATTCTCATCCCATAGGTGCAGACAGGAGAAACAGAAATGATTTGGCAGCCTGAGTCATGCACTGAGATAGTGGAAGACCTAAGGTTAAGAGACAGTTTTCTTGTAGCTCAACTCCTGGCAAATAGAAATTTACATTCAAAAATTCAGAAGTTGGTAAACTATGCAGAGATTGTAACTGGTTTGTCAGAATCACTGACACAGAAAGTTGAGCTGAAAATCTCACACAAATGTGTTTTTCTGGAGGAGGATCAAGTTGCCCCAAGCTTCCACCAAACCAGAAAGAATCTCCCTACCCAAACTTCTGCCCTAAGCCTGAACATACACGTTAAACCCCAGGAGATTTGAATCAGGTATCACTAAGCAAATGGTCAGAGAAACCTTTTGGGTTGTTTGTCCTAGAAGTCAGTTTGTACCAAAAGACCAGACTTCAGTAGCCCTGTGCCTGGGCATATTTGGAACTGGTCCTGTGCTCTGTGGCTTGGTGTCACTTCTACAATTCTTTTCTTTTTTTTCCTCTTGAATGGTTGTCTCATAACAGAATACCACAATAATAGCTAAACACTACCAAGGGGTCATCTAGGGAGAAACTGCAATATTTCTGATCATTTCAGGGAAGGGAGGTTGGGGATGGGGGGTGGGTGAGGAGACGCTTGAATTCCTTGGAAAAGAGGCTCTGTCTGTTTACATATCAGTTATACCACACTTACATTCCTTGTCTATTGACTCCCTCCATCTCCTCAGTTACCCATTGTTTTCCTTTTTTTACCTTTCATTTTGATTTCACAGCAAACTCAAGTTTTCAGTATAATTTTCTTTCCCTGGAATTCACACTCAAGCCCCACCTTTGGGACCTGGATGGAGGTTGAAAATCCCTCCCCAGCAAAAAGGCACTTGGATCTGCCATTTACAATTCAGGCCCATATCTTCCAACTGCTGCTCTAAACTGCATCAAAGACTTTTGTTCCCAGCTTTTGTTCCCTTCTCTGTTCCCTTGAAATGTCAGCAAACATGATGGCTTTGTTGATGCCGTCAGGGTGGTCTGACCACTTCCCACGCTGGGCGTGCAGATTGGGTAGCCATGGAACAGTCAGCAGTTCACTGGGTGTCTCCTCTAGGATGTTGTTGTTCCTCACACCAAGGCAGTGGCCTCAAGCAGCAACATTGCCATGAAATCAACAGAAAACAAATCCACCTCCAGCTGCCCTGGCTCGCACAAGGACATGCAGACTGTTCCAAATCAGCAGCTGCTGATGCTGCCAAGCAGAGAGGAAAACCATGCTGGGGGCTCGGGGATCTCCTTGGATACTGGGATGGATATCCACCCCTTCAGACACATTGCCTGCTTTGCCTGGAGGAAGACTCCAAATATATGCATTACTGCTGTCTCCTGAGCCAACACACTGCAGGGCTGTCAGAACTCAGATCCCATGACTGTTCTAGCTCTGCTGACTTCCATGCAGAAGTGGCTTCTCTCACATCCAAGTGTATATGTGTCAGGGTAGGCATGGGATGACCAGGCATATCCTGGCCCAGAGACCTCCTCAGATGCCCCCAGGACTGCTCTGAGATGACCTGGGACCTTCCTGACCTGTGTTGCTCCCTGTAAGGCTGCAGGAGAGTGTGCAGAGCCCAGCAGGCTCTGCCTGACCTCTGGGAACTGCCTGTAAAATGTGTCTGCCTGCTGTCACAGCATCCCAGGGGAGAGTTCTTGGAATGAATGGGGAAAATCAGCTGAGTCAGCTACCAACCACAGGCCATATCTTTCTGCCCCATCACAGGAAACACTTTTAGCCTGCACTGCCCAGAAGGGGTTGTCCCAGCATTGTTCCTCAGCCCACCTGAAGTGTTTCTACCAAGAGGGATCATCAGAGATTCCAGAGCTTTTGTCCTGCTCTCTCTCTCTCTCTCTCTCTCTGCTTTGCCTACCAATATGCTGCAAAATTTTGGTCATGACCTCTCAGTTGTTCTGAAATAACGTTTGGCTTCAGCCTGAGAAGCCTGAGCAATGCTACTCCACCATATTTTCCTGGGAATCATTATGGTAAGGATATGATCCAATTTAGGAATCAGCTGAGACTCTTCCTGCTCTCTGCTCTGCACCTCTCAGGTGCAGTTAATCTTTTCCTATCACAATGCTTTTTCCCACTCTTTATTATCAATTAATTTTCTTCAATCACAGCAAGAAGGGACCCTGGTCAAAGAGGAATTTTGCTGCAAGTCTCACAGAAGATAGTATTTGTCTGCAGTTAGGTTTCATTCAAGGAAGATCATTCTGTGTCAAGCACACTCAAAACAGACAATGCCTTGCCTCCAGGTCTCCAAAACCTCCTATCCTGACACTGTCATAGAAGCTTTCAACTTGAGCATTCCTCTGATCCATACCCAGCCTCACCAAGAGTTTCTCAGCAATCTGACAAGTGTCCTAGGCCAACACAACCTACCTCTCTTGGAGCTGACGGCACCACTGTCTTCAATGTCAACTGCAGCAAATTACAAGTCTACCTTCTGTTGACAAATCCACCTAAAATTTGGTGTTTTTTTTCATTCTTGGCATCAGTTGAGTTCATGTGCAATTCCTTAGACTTCCTTGGAATTAATTCATGGCTCACTCTGGTAGTAACAGAGAAAGTGTGGATGTTGCAGAAACACTTTGTCACGAGAGAGATTTGCAAGTATCCCCATCACACAGAAGTTGCTTTTGATCTGCTGTTTCACTAACCTAAATCATAAGCCCCTTTATGGCTGGGAATACTGTCTGTATATTCAGAGCTGAGTACTTCCATACCAGTTGGCTTCAGTGTCCCAGATTTATACTAGTATCACTGAGGTCAGAGGCTGGCCCCATGCCATGCAGGCTGTGCTTCTGGAGGAGCTCAGTGGTAAAAGGCAGCATGCTGAAATGGAAGCAAGGAGTCAGAGGGCTGCAAGGTGCTGGAAAAACCTTTCAGAGCCACAGTAACAAAATGAAGACACTCTTTTTCTGACAGCATGAAAATCCCTTGAACTGCTTGTGTCCCACTGTGAGAGACTGTGTATGGAGTGCTTGAAAGGACACACTGAGTGCCAAGAGCCCCATGCTAGGGAAGGCTTGTGGCACAACACACAGACAAGGGGTGTGTTCCTAACTGGATCCCTTGGCTTGTACAGCCCTGCTCCATCCAACTTTGCCACACTGCTCTGCACATCCCCTCCTACTCCACGCCAGAGGATGCCAGGCAGGGGACATTCAGTGAGGCCAGCTGTGCCTCTGGCCCACCAGAGCAGCAGATGAAAGGAGTTGCAAGGAAACACAACAATGCAAATCCATGAAGTGCAGATACAGTTGCCAAGGTTTAAAGACCGGTGCCCTGGTACCCTAGGCACAGATGGCCCCACATAGAGACTGGTTCCACACACAGCATTCAGGTCATCCCAGTCTCTAAGACAGCTCTGGGCAGAGATGGGAGACAGTTGTATGAATCCTACACATAATGCACTTCCCTTGATCTGAAACGCTGGGCATGGTGGCATGATTCAGCTGCATAACCCCGTTCATAAACCAGTTGGTTTTGCAGTATGCAAGCAGATATTTGGGTGGATGATATCTTGTTGGACTAGGAATGGAAGGGGAGATGGCAAAGTGGATGGGAGTCACAGTCAGCTGTACACAGGCAAGCTTGTTCTGCTCAGAGAAAACTAAGGAAAACTTGCAAAAGATAGTGGTGCTCTCAGGAAATCCAGTTTTGAGTCTGGCTTGCCTCACCCTGACCTGAGACTCCTTTATAAATTGCATCAGGAAGGCAGCACTGGCCAACAGAACACAACAGCTAATCATAAAATGTGAAGAATATCTATTATTTGCTCAGCTAGTGACATTTTAAAGCCTATAATTTTTTGCATCTGCAGTCTCCTGGCCTGTAGTATTTATTCTCCTTTCCCTTGGAGCCAAGCTAGAGACAGTCTCAGATAAAATCCTGCAGCTGAACCCAGTGTATTTCAAGGAAATTGAAGTCAGGCATCTGTACTTCAAATTCAGCCCTGATCAGAGCAATCTGAGAACAATTTCAAGAAATGAACGGGACTTCAGAGAGGCATCTTCATCTCCAACTTTGGCTGAGACACAGCAAAGGCCAGTGTGAGAGCTCCAGTGTGTTATCCAGCAGGATTCTGAGATATGCAAAACTCGAGTGCAACTCAAGTCTGCTTTGTGGGCCTGTAGACCTTTGTAGACAACAGGCACAAGGCCTGTTTCTTCTGACTTCGGGTTTTGTTGGGGCAAGTTCTTAACCTCAGTTTGGTAGCACTTGGGTAACGTCCATCCTCCTTTACACAAAAGCCTGGGCACTCCTGATAGGAACCTTTACAGAGGGTTTGAAAAAAAGCCTTTGGAAAAATACGAATTCAGGAAACAGGAATGTTATAATCTTGCTAGTGCAAAGGCAAAAGCCATTGTGTGCACACAAATTTAGAAGCAGCAATGGCAAAAAACTTTGAAAGAGAACAGCAGTGACTTTTATTATCGCCTTATACGAGTTCAGAATGTTGCAAAGTTAAACAAAGCAATTATAAAGCTGGGTATTTAAAAATACCTAATGTTTCACAGTCTTCTTTGAGATGAATCAGGTATCCAAACATCTGGGACTGCAACATCCATCAGGAAACACAGACAGAAGAGACACATCAAGACAGGAAGGTTTAGGGCTGCCATTGGAGAGACAAGGAACAGCAGGAGACTCCTGCAGCTTCTTTTGGGCCAGAAATGTTAGTTTTACATGAATGTGTACACTAAACAAAAAGAGGAAGAAAAAAAAGAGAGCTAAAAAAGGTTTTTGCAAGTCTCCTGCTGTTCTGTGTCTTTCTCACTTTGCTCTGATCTCTCTGTACGTGTCACTGGCTGGCAGGATGACTGCTTCCTGATTCATGATTTCATATTTAATTCTTTCTATATAAAAGGAATTTAAAGGAAATTATTATAAATAGTTTGGCCACACTGCATCAAGTCACTGGAAACTACTTCTTTATTCCTGACGTTCTCTTTTTCTTTTTCCCTCCATTTTTTTTTCCTACTTTAAGAGAAAAGTTAGATGCTTTCCTAAACACTTTCCAGACCTGAGCTATTCACAGATTGCATGTGGAAGGCAAACACAGCCCAGGCCTGGAAGAAAGACTCTCTCATGCTGGTCACCCCAGTAGCTTGGGGCGTTGCAGGCGGTGTCCTCAGCAGCGTTTCCTTTCAGAGAGCTGTGGCTGCACGAAAACGCTTTGGGTGTAGCAATCCTGTGCTCATCCCACAGGCACTTCATGAAAGAGGCAACTGTTTCACGTTGGGAATTCAGAGAAACCTCTGGCCAGCAGTGGCTGCTGGAGGCACCCTAATTAAAGCCCCATTGTTTTGCCCACTCCAGCTAAACTGCTCCCTGACGAAGCCCCCGTCTGTCCAGTGCTTTGGGAAGAAGCAAATAAGTAAATAAAGCTGTTGCTGGGAATAACAAAGACTGGAGGAAGCAAGGAAAGAGGAAGTAACCAAAGAAAAAATCCTTTAATGCACTACATTTCTCAAAGGCATATGTCCAGGAATTGGGCTTCTGGACTGTGTTTCTTTTGTCCTTCTGACTCCTGGATCTTGCTGTACTAAGGGCTTTGAGACATTAACAAACACTTTGCAAACACAACAAGGGGTGTTGCAGGAAAAGGGTGTTGAGATCATACTTAATCAAACTTCCTTACATTTTGATAGCTACAGTACTGCTGTACAAGTCAATCATCTCTTTGCCCTTGCAGCTCTCCACAGCCAACACAGCTGAGCCACACACTTCAGGCCATGACCTGTATCCTGATTTTAGTACATGGCTGACGTTTCAGAGGGAAGAAAACTCCAGGCTAAGTTCATATTCTTGCACAGGTGTGTCTCAAAGGGGGCTGAACTGAATGATCTAAAAGCAGGAACCTTGCTGCTGACTGTAAAATCAGAGAAGTTCTGATTCATGGCACAGGCTTCCAAAGCAAAGGAAGCTGATGCACCGCATCCTTCAGCAGGTGCTGAAGATGAGCACATTTAAACATTAAGCATTGAAAGCTTACCCAAGGGAGTCAAAGCTGCTCTTGTGCACATCCATAGACATTGGAACTAATGAGAGACTGAAGCTCATTTTAACATCAGTTAGGCGCCAAAAGGGGAATGAAAAAATGTAGTTAGCTGATGAAAAAAATGCGTCACTTGCAATGTTGTAACTTAATGGCATCTCCTTGCACTTCATAAAAACAAGCTTGTTTCAAGGGCCGAAAGGAGTCAGAAATCATTGTTTTACCTCTTGCCCTGTCTCAGTTTTGGGTAAAAATCTGAAAGAGGAGTTTTAGATAACAAGACTTGTCGCCACTTTGAGCATGTTCCTTTATCCTGTCTATCCTTAAGCTGTCTGTACCCAAAACAGTATTTTTCCTCTATTCCATCCCTACTAACAAAGCTACCCGGATTTTGAATTCTGTTTCCACTTACAGCCCTCTCTCTTCAACCTTTCATTAGCAATCTCCATTTGTTCCAATACAGTCAGTTTTACCCTCAGACTAGTTTTTCCAACCTTCACCTCCTCCCTTTCAAGCATATTGAAATTTCCTCACAGGCTTCTCTCCAGTCCACTTTTGCCTTTATTCCCTTTTCCCATCCATTTCCTCCAATGCCCTTTTCAATTTCTCTGCCACACTTCTTTCCTCCCAGCTGTTTCTTTCTTTGGATGCATTATCATTAACTTCTATCCATAAATTAGGGTTGGGCCTGGTCCCAGAATCAATCGAAGTTGCTGCAGGCAACTTGTAAGGGGCAGTCCTATCCATGAGTCAGTAATGAACCCGTCCCATAGAGTCCAAAGGGAAAGCTGTGCTATTGCATATTCTCCCTTCTAAATCAGACACTATAAAATGAAGATTGCAGTCTTGCAGACATTCTTTGTAGCATTTTTTTTTTTATTTTTCTGCTTGGTTTCCTTTTTTTTTTTTTTTTTTTTTTTTTTTTTTGCAAGATTAGCAGAAGCATCCTGGCCAAGCTCCAGTCTAGGGTAATCTCTTCTGCTGTTTCAGATCCATGCTGAATTGTTTTTTCCATTGCCTAACCCCAGAGGTTAGATGGTAAATGGCTGTCATGTTCTCTTCAAAGCTAAATTGTCACGTATGGGGGCAGAAACCTCACCAAGGCAGAACGAAGCACTCTGGGTACATAATGCCACCTATGGCACATCACACCTTCCTTGGAGGCTCTTGGGATGGAACCTGCTGAGACAGGCAAGCTGGGTGAGCCCAATTCTTTCCTGCCCTCACTCTCACCCAATGTGTCACTCCCCAGAGCTGCAAGAGCCCACTTTTCAGTACTGGGTGATGGAAACAGCTAGGACTCTTCCCATTTACTAACAACAATAATGGGAACTTTGCACCAGAAAGAAGATGATACCAGCATCATTTAATTACTGAAGGAGGTAGGATGTGGAAAAAAAAGGAGTGCCCTAAGGTTTCTCATTGAACCAGGGGCTGGCAGGAGCAGAGCTTGCCATAGCCTGTGGCATGCCATGGATGTGACTCCTGCCACCTCCTTCATGCAATTCAAACTCCAATCTGAGCAATTCAGCCTTCACTGGTGCACAGACACCGGAATGCAAAGAGAAAGGCAAAAGGTGGGCTTTTAAGCTGCTTACATCTCCAGCAGGTCACCAAACCGGATGAAGGACACAGGTAGCCAAGCTGAGGCTGCAAAATCTCACTGCACACGTGAACACACGCTCCCTTGTAGCCACCAGCACTGCCTCAGCACAGGACATGCAGTGGGTGGCCCTGCCCGGGGCGCACACGGAGCCCTTCCCAATATTTCAGGCAACTGCACTGCCGGTAGCGCACAAAAGCACTCAGCCAAAACTGCTGACACGTGTCGATTTCCCAAGCAGCGTTACTGGCCCAGCCAAAGGAGTTTGAGGAACCATCTGGCCAGGGACATGGAGCCCACGTGTCAGGGAGTGGCCTCTTGCTCTCAGGGCTGGGATAATTAGACATTGTTCAGCATCTGAATGGCCGCTCTGTTGGGCTGTGGGCTTGTCCTGGAGGGACGAGCTAATTACCATGCAAACTGCCGAGGGGAGGAGGGGGTCAGGGAAGGCCCTCATCCTTCTTCTGCCCCATAACAAACAGGAGGGGTTTGTGCCCCCACAGTGCCCCGAAGCAGAGAGGGGAGAATGGGTGGGCAAGGGGAGGTGAAAGGAAGCCTCTTGAACGCTTCCTATTCAAACACAACCACGGCACCCCATGTCAAACCTGGGAGCGGATTTTCCTTCCATGCACGAAGTTTTGTTTGCTGTCGGTTCCCTGGGAACCAGCAAGCAGCCCTCAAAGCTGCCCAGAGATCTCAATGGCTCATGGTGCCACGCTTGCTACCTTCCTTTCCTTGTCCCACATCAGCCAAGGTGCTGTTTTTCACCAGCACAGCCCAGCCAAAGAGCTGAAAGTACTGCAGAGACAAGGCCGCATTGAAAGTCCCAACCTCCACCCTGCCTTCCCCACGAGGTAAAGTCAGCAGCACTACTGCTGTCAGCCACTTTTCAAGGAGGCAGGACTGGGGAAAGGGAAAGAGAAATAAGGCACATTACAAGCTAAAATATCTTTCCTTAAGCACAAGAATTGATGTCAGGTGCACCTGCACTGTTCCTTGAATCACAGCTATTCAAAATCTTTCCATACCCTGCAAACATGTTCTGTCAAGAGGCAGGAAAACATTTTTCTAAATTTTCCCATTCTCCTAAAGAAAACATGCATGTGTCTTTCCCCTTTTTCTACCAAAGCTCAATCAGATTTGCTTCACAGGTATATAATGTTGCAAAGAAAAGCCTTGAGGTCACCCTTTGTCCATCTGCTAAATCCTTCCACCATCCTGCAGCGAGTTCAAAGCTGTAGTAAGAGATGCATGAAAAATCTCAAGCAGGGAACCATCATTAGGGCAGGGATAAGCCTCTAAAGCCCTTAGGATCCAGAGCTGCAGTTCACATCTGTTTAATGCCCAAGAGCTAACATCAATAATTTAATGAGTGCCTTACATCCTGAAATATTTCACAAACTGCAAAAACAAGACTCACTCCACCCACCTCTAGACTGGAAAGTGGCAGCTGTTGAGCCGGGCAGAGCTACATTACGTGACAGTTCAGGACACTGGATAAAAAAACAAATCCCAGCTCTGGCAGAAATTGCTTCTGCAAAGGAAAAGACACAGCACAGCATGTGCATGTGTAAAAGAGACCCTATCTTCTAGGAAAGAAAAGATCAACTAGGGATTTTTTAAAATACTGGAGCCCTTGTTTTACCATGTGCCCAAATGGCAACATTTCCCCAAATGATGCTAAGACAGCAACTTGACTGAGCTGGTACTGCACTTGCCATCTTCTGAATCACCCACCCCATTCCTGTAGCAGATTTTTTGGGCCTCTCCCATGCAAGTGGTAACCAGACATAAACCTGCTTGGGGTGCAGTTGCTGCAAGCGTGGCTTAAAGCTAAACAGCAGCACACTTACTGAGCTGCCACGCTGAGGGGCCTCAGCAGCATCCAGTTAATCTTCTCAAATCTCATTATTGCAGCAGAGTGACAGATGGGTGTTTTAGCAGGATAGAATAGAGGACTAATTAGGACTCCTAACCCTCCTTTGTGTTTGTCACATCAGTTCCTCCCCGCCTCAAGCTGGTTTGTGAGCAGTGATGGAGGGCTGCCTCTACCACTGTGTTCTGCCTGCCACCCCGAGGAGGACAGCAGGCACTGGGTCACCTACACCCACCTGTTCTACACACAGGGCTGCAGGGGATTCCATTCCTTATCTGCATTCTGGCAAGTCTGGAGGGTGACCCCAAATTGAAGTTACTGGGATATGGAACTGAATTTCCTGGCTCAGCCCCTGTTGGTGGCTTTACACAGTGAACCCTAGGCAGCAGTACGTAAGTCACTATCAAGCCGGGAGGGAAGAGCGATGGACTCAATGGATCAAGACCAACTCTTCTCATTTACTGCTCTGAAGCCTGCCTTGGGCACAAGAGCTTGATGTATTGACTTTGGCAACATGTGCATACTGCCATCCTGGCTATAAAGTTATCAAAATGGAGGGAGACCGGGAGAAGAGCACAGGGGGAGGTAAAAAAAACCAACTAAGTAGCAGAAACTGAAAACGTTTGAAAGAAGAGAGAATCCCCCACACCCCCTCTGCACCCCTGAGCCATCACCTCAGGCCAAACCCCACAGTCTTCTTAGGGATTCCAGGACATTTGTTTTAATTTTTTTTTTTTTTTTCCCCTGCATTCCTCCTTGTTGTACTTCTGGTTTCCAGTCGGGACTGGAATGAAGAGAACAGGATTACAGAAGGAAGTCTGTTGCTCTATTTTCCTGGCTTGATTAGAAGCAGAAGATGCAATAAATCTTGCAAGAGAGTTTGTTCTCATTTAGCCTCTCATGTATCTGAAATTACCTGACCCGAACAAGGGTAAGGAAAATGCACTACCAAGTGGAGCACACTGAGAAGATAAAAACAGAGCAAAATGGTGAAGCTGTTTCCCTCTCTGATTTTGCACAAAGAAAGTAAACAATTCAGCCTCACTGACAGCTTATTTATTTCACACAAATCAGAGCACACATGCAAGGGCTCAAGAAGGAAGCTCACCCTGCCTGATCACACCTCTGAACCTCCTGAGATGTGACTGCCACAGCTAGCAGCAGCTCCACAATGGGAGAGGAACAGAAAAACCAGCACTAGTTGCACGTGGAGCAAAGGGTTTTCCACATGCTGGATGGCTCTGTCGTGCTGCCAAGCTGCCTGTCTGCAACAGGACTGACAGTCACACTCTCTGCTAGGATGGTAAATGCAGAATGCCAATGGCGCAAAAATATCCCAACTGAAATATTCAGCTGCAAATAAACACACACACATACACACACACCCCCTTCCTCCCAGTGTTCTGTCTGCTAGATCAGCATTCTTGGATGAGCCAGTGAATACAGACAGGGACAGATCCAGCCTGGATTCTCAGCCTTGCAAAAGTTTGTGAGCAGGTTCAGCATCTTCCAGGTAAAAAGGCAGTGTTATTGCTGCTGTGTTTAGTGAAAACCAGCAGTGGCATCCCTTAAATGAAGTTTGTATTGGAGAAGCTGACCTGGTCTAACGCTCTTCAGGAAATATATTACACAACTTAAGTTACATCAGGAATGTCTCCTGGCCATTTGGATGTTCATCCCTATTCTAGAGATGGAGGTATATTTCCTTCAACTGTTTCCTCATGTAACAGTATCTAATGAAATTACAAAACAAAATACATGAACATTCCCAGATTGGAGAGAACAATAAAAAAGCTATGAGATTTAGAATGAGTTTTGCATTTGGTTTGGCCTTTATTTTTTGTTCTTTCTTTAACTCTTCTGTGCTTTATAGAACTAAACAAAGCCTTCTGTTCCAGATGATAAATCTCCACGCTGCTCCTGGCCCCAGAGAGCACAGGAGATAATAGCATTTCCAAAGGCATTTAGTTAGCTGAGCCCTAAGTGTAGAAGAGGGCAGTGAGGAGCTGGAGATAAATTGCCATGAACCCAAGTCAGCTGCTCAGGGCATATTTCTAAGAGCAGCAGACACAGCTGAGAATTCTGCAAAGGGACATGAGTTTCCCCTCCCCTTGCTCGATCCCCGTGCTGGAGATGTAACACAGCTTCTGCTCCCCTTGTTCCCAGTGTCTTTCTTCTCTCCCTTGTTGCCATAGAGGCTGGTGTCTGGGACTCCAAACGTGATGCTCCACTTGTGAGAGTGGGTGGAGAAAAAGTAAGATTTGCATTATTAATAATTTGCCCCACGGTTTCCGTTTTGGCAGCGAAGTTTGTCACTCTCCAGTCTGCTGGACATGCTTTGGCAGAAAGGAGCTTGGCCACAATGCCCTGGTTCTGTGCACTGTGGCTTTGGGGGAGGAGAGGGGGAGCTCTTAACAAACACCACCTGAGTAAGGTGTGCTGCTTCAAAGCATTTTTTGTAGACTTGCTATTAAGCCAAGGCTCTGCATGGCTTTCAGAAGATGCAGCATAGCAGTGTACTATATAAATTAATTTATTTGGGCTGACCAGCAGCAAAACTTCAGAAACAATTAAAAAACTGGGGCTCTTTATGAAAAGACAATTCCTCTTGAGCATTAACCAGGGCAGAAAGAACATTAAGCAAGCCAGAAAGGATCCTTTACAACGTCCTGATTGCACATTAGTTATTGACTGAATTGCCAGCAAAAACTGGAATACCAAGGAAAATCTCTGCTAGTATAGATTACTAAGAACATCAGAAGAGTTAGGAGGTGAGTTGCCAGCAGGTTGAGGGAGGTGATCCTTCCCCTCTGCTCAGCACTGCTGAGCCCACAGCTGGAGTCCTGTGTCCAGCTCTGGGCTCCGCAGCACAAGAAGCACTTACTGGAGCAAGTTCAAGCTCAGGGTCACAGATATGATTTAGGGACTGGAGCATCTCTCATATGAGGACTCAGCCTGTGTAAGAAGCCTGTGTAAGAGAAGGATCAGGAAGGATCTATCATTGTCAATGAAGACCTGCTGGAAGGGAATGAAGAAAAGGGAGCCAATCTATTCTCAGTTGTGCCTACTAACAGTACAAGATAGATAAATTAAAAACCATTTGACTCCATCTGAACACAATACTTTTTCACATTGAAGGTAGTCTGAGGCTGGATCAGTTTGCTCACAGAGGTTATGGAATCTTCATTTGTGGAGATGTTCAAAATTCAACTGGACACAGTACTGAGCAACGGGCTCAAGCTGACTATGCTTGAGCAGAGGATTTGGTCTAGTTAATCTCAAGAAGTCCCTGATCATCTCAGTAATTCCGTGACTCTGTAACATTTTCTACTGCTGTTAAGGTAACTCTTCCTGTATGGGCATAAACTCACCTAGTCAGGCAGCTGTCCAGCCAACCTGACATGGCCTGGAACTGAGTCTGTCACACACATCGCCTGGAACTGAGTCTGTCACACACATCATCAGCTGGTGACAGCATGGAAGAAATCTGCTTTGAGCCTAGGCCAGGTGGCTGCTCCCAAATGAGGACAAAGCAACTGAGGTGGAGGGACTGAAGGCAACTGCAAAAAGCATGAGTTTTGCTCTGCCCCTTCTGGCGCACTGCTAAAATCAAAAGGGTCCCCACTCGGGTGGAAATGGGGAATCTAATCCAGCTGCAGGGTGGTGTTCAAGAGGAGGGTGAAACAGAAGAGGACTGGCACTTCCCTGTGCACTTATGTGCCAAAAAACTTGTAGCGTTAGACCGAACTCCTCGCTGTCACACACGGTGATCTGGCATTTGAGTGAGGGTGAAGGTTGATATTGGTGTCTATGACTTCATTATATGCAAAGGCCCCAACATCTGACAAAAAGGTAGGTCTTTAGTCCATGGTTAAGTACTTTCATATCTGCAATCACACTGGTGCAAAGGATCAGAAAGTCTGCTTGTGGTTTCAGATAAATGTAGAAAACAGAGTCTACACTATTGAATTAAGTATGAAAGTTAATAATACAGTCAGCACAGTTGCACAACGTAATTTCATTTAACACTAAATTCAATTTATGTTACACTGCTCTCTATCTGTGTCCATTGTAAACATACTGCAGATTCTTTCTTTGTTTTGTTTTGGGTTTTTTTGGTTGGTTTGGTTTGGGGTTTTTTTGTTGACAATGCAAAACACATTAACTGAAGTTATCAGCAAAGGAGCTGACTCTGGCATGCAAGCAAAGGACAACTGAGGCTTGAGGCTCTGGCTATGTATGGAAAGGAGCTGCTAGTGGGCAACTAGGAACACTAGTCACCCTTGAAATAATCAGCAGTGCAGCCATTTAGCAGCCTTTGTATTGCAAAAAGGTATCTGTAGGTTTCCATGTCAGAGGTCTGAGTGTATCTGGCACCCTGTTGGTGCTGGACTGGAGGCAGATGCTGGTAGCTCTCCATCCTTTAATCACCCTCCAGATAGAGATCCAGTCCAAGCCATGATGTGGGCAGTCAATCTGACAGCCACCCCAACCCGGCCCTTCAGAGCAGGGCTGGTTATACCATTACGGACAGGCTGTTTTCATTTGCCTTATTACCGTTAAAGGAGAAACGCTGGAACATAAATCTTTGGCACAAGCCCGACTGCCAGCAAATGTTGCTGCCGTAGAACTGTGTCATGTATGCAAAGCCTGAGTTACAGATGCATGCTTTCTGAGCTCTCCAAACTAGAACCAGGCCTACACCAAAGCTTGGGACCCAAGCACCTCACACCAATGGGGGTCTCCCTGACTTGTTCATCACGTCTAGATCAGCCTGTGTTGTACATCCACCCCGTGCACTGCCAATGTTTCATCCACTACAGCTGTTTCCCTGAAACTTTGAGAGCTGTGATACCACAAGCAGTGAAGTCCCTACTCCTTGGTTTCCAAGTTCAGATGAAATCAGCTGCTACCAACAAAGAGAAAACATTTGCTAAATCAAAATATGTGTCCTAATCTAAAATCTGCAGGCAAGATGTGATTCATGCTGTTTGCAGGCCGTGGGGGAGAAGGCAGGATCAAAGTGGGGCTCAGTGCATGCAAACCACACATCTCCCTCCTGCAGCGCTCAGTAAGGGAAATGTAAAGCAGGAGGCAACATGCAAGAGTTCTCTGCTAATCACACAGTGCTAGCAGTGGAAAGTCAATACAGAGCAAGGAGCTGAGCTTGCAACATGAATGTTAAACAACAGTAACACTGTGCCACAAAGACACAAAAATCCAGGTCCCAGGAACCAGAAACAGATTGAGGAAGTAACACAAACATCATCCAAAACAAGAAGGAACAGCAAAGTAACAGAAGCAAACAGATGGCTTCTGTTCCTGTTGTTCCCAGTGTCTTTTTGCTCTCACTTGTTGCCATAGAAGCTGGTATCTGGGACTCAAAATGTGATGCTCCACTTCTGAGAGAGGGTGGAGAAAATGCAAGAATTTACATTATTAATAATTTCCTCCACAGTATCCATTCTGGCAGCAAAGCTTCTCATCTCTTGCTCACCAGACATGCTTTGGCAGATACTGAAAGGCCAAGGAGCTGTCTTCCCCTCAAAGCCCAGCCTAGCTCCTCCACCTGCCAATACATGTACTCAGCTCTCAGGCTCTGCTGCCACAGCTTTCCTTCACTGTACAATAACACAATCCCACATCTTCTCCCCCAAAATTTCAGGGTTCAACTGCCCCTTTTGCTCCTGTCACAAGCATGAGGGGATGCAGCCTTAAATATCCACACAGCCTGCATGACTAGGACACACCAGGAACAGACCTCACAAAGTGCAGGCCATGTGGCTTCCCAGCATATCAGCAGTGTGAAAACGTAGATCTGACCCCAGCAGCACATCACACACAAAAAAAGAGGACTAAAGCATTTCTGAGCCAGCCCAAGAGGCCGTTCTTGTCCTGTTCTCCTCCCAGCCCCTGCCGCTTCCTTCCTTGAAAGGAGACAAGTGTTTGATAGCCACAGAGTAAGGCAGGTCAGGAAAGAGATCTAGATTGAAGGCAATTTGGCTCCACAAAAAGGTTTCTTTTCAGCTTGATCAGTTCTTGAGACAGAAATCCCCAGTGCCACAGTTTCTAATTTTGAGAGTGGGATTTTGAGCAGCTCTTCATTCTTCTGCAGCTGATTAAATAAGCGTGTGGCATTTTCATTTTTCCAAGGGGACTTTAAAAAAAAAAAAAAAAGCTTTGTCTTTCTTCTCCACTTTGCCTTTAATAACTCTTCAGCAGTTTTCCCAGGACTTCTTGCATGCATCACCAACCAAAAGCACCTACCCAAAAGTATGGGCATGCCTTCACTTTGAAACATCACTACAGGAAAGGCAGCTTAAAAAAATGTCATTAAGTGAACACAAATGCAGCCTTGTGTGGCACACAGTTACTTGTGCTATGGACTTGCATGTACCCTCCTCCTCATCCCAGCATGCTCCTAGCCCAAAAAACATGCAAGGGTGAGGAAAGAAAGCCACAGGGCCCAGAAAAGCTGCTTCACATCTGTGTAGCAGGTTTAATGATTGGCTCCAAAGGTAGTCTGTTCTTGAAGCAAGAATTTTTTTTCCTGAGTGACAAGTTTCCTTATCCAGTCATGTATGAACAAGGCAGCTTCACAGTGAAATGCATGAGGACAAAATCACACAGAGGACACCGTGCTTAAGAGGCTGCAAAACAAGCAAGCAGTATCCAAGCCCACCTTCCTTTTCTACCCAGCATGTTACTGCTGAATTATTGTTACTGCTGAATTATTGTTACTGCTTTCCCTCAGAACTACTTGCCTATGCTACAGCAAAGTCTTTGCCTACTGCAGCCCTCAGACACATTTAAGAACCTGTTTGTAGAGCCAGAGCTACCACGTTTTTGAGACCACTAATGCAAAATGAAAACTTTCCTTATTCTTTCATTCAAATGCAGTTGTGACAAGGCAGAAGCAGCCACTGCACAGCCACACAGCACAGAAGAATGTCATATGGGCTGGCCATGTTGTGGTCTTCTTTCCCATGCTACAATCAAGATACTTACTTGTCAGGGTCTCCTCATGCCTCCCTGTCTATATCTGAAGACAACAGCTCCTTTCCCCTCCCCAGCCTCAGGGAATGCTGCTGGCAGGCCTCTGCTCTCTGCCATGGCAAGAAGGAGCCTCAAGAGGGGAGAACAAGGGAGTTGGTGGCTTCAAACCTTTTCAAACAAAGTAGCCCCTTTTCTAAAGCAAGTAACAAACAAAGCCAATAGGCTGCATTAGATGAAGAGATAGAAAGTGGTTTGGGTGCTCAGGATGAGAGCCATTGAAGGAGCTGTGGGGAGTGTGGGAGGGGGTTGAGGGGAAAAGCTGAGCTCATTGCAACCCAACCAGACAACATCAGGCAGGAAACAGATGTGGAAGAAACCACAGAGGGGTACAGCAACAGCAGAATTAACTCTCCAGCAAATAGGGGAATCTCAGACACACAGAGCTGACCTGCACCATAAGGCATCAAGTCTGAGATTTGGCTATATGCAGACCTGGTAGCATCTCCTAGCCCAACATCTAGACATCAGCATACCAAAACAACAAAAGAAACAATTCAGCCTTTTTCCAAGTCCTACCTGGCTCTAAGCGTAAGAAGCAAGGGTAGGTCTGGATCAGTAGAGGTTCCTAAGCAAAAGACTGGATTATAGTTTACCATCACAATCCAATTCTTGTAGATGCTGTGTGCATTTCCATTCTAAAAAGTGGAAGTTGTACCTGGCTGTACACCTGAAATCCCAGCTTGAATCTCCCACGGTTAGAAGTACTGGGAATATTGAACTCCCTTTTGACTTAGTTCCTCTCATTTAACAACTTTGACTCTTACAACAGCCTCCTCTTACAATACTTCTGTGATATAACCAGAAGCAAGACTGGTCTTTGTGACTGTTTTCTTAAGCGATTCAGAGTGTCCTGCCTCAGCTAAAGATGCTGCACAAACTTGTGTCTTGTCTTCGCTGCTGGCCCATTCGTCACCAGAAAATTATACTGTTTTTATTACAGGAACTGAGAGCCTGATGTGCAGCTCCCACTGACTTCAGCAGAGGCAGAATGCATTTTTCTCCTCTGGAAACCAAGCTGGTTATTAAGAAGCCAAAACATGACTCTAATGTTAATCCTTCAAAACTATTATCTGTTACCCCCATTGCACTCATACATTGCAATAAAGTTTGGCACAGTAAAATGTTTTAGTAGAGGGCATTAGTACTCACTTCCTTCTGCGTGGATGCCTATCCATGTCCAAAGTCTGGGCATGGGCACTGCTTTCTAGTTACGCTTTTATATTCCAAAAGATCATTTGCCTTCAAGCATGGGTTCAGTGCTGGAAGTGACCGAGGAGGGACTACGTAAAATTAGACCACTTTTCCTCAGTGGTATTGCCAGCCATCATTCTTTTATGTCTGATGTGAGCTTTTCCTCATACACGCTGCTATTTAAGCCATTGTTTGATAATTATGGTGAGGAGGAAGAGAAGTTTCTTTTTCCTCAAGTTTCTAGCCCTCTTACTAAAGAAAGACTTGAAAACATAACCCAGATGCACACTGAAGTTTTGGAAAACAGAAAGTGGACAAAGAACCCAGCAGTGATTTTATGTCGTGGTTTTTGTGGCCCGAGTCATGATTTCAAATGCTTGTGTGCACTGATAGCAGTCTGCCCCCATAAGGAGTGTGACCAGTATCTGTGTAGAGACTGCCAGCAGGAAAAGGCCAAGTAGGGTCAAATGCAGTACTGACAGGAACTGACTTGAAACACAGTAAATTCAACACATCTGAGTTTCTAACCAGCCACCAGACATCCACATCTGCCCATCAACACCGACCTGTGTCAGATCTGAAGAATCAACTTCGGGCTAAAGGCTTTGTATCACATTTTTGGCTCCTGAACTGTTTCATTGTACCTGCTAAAGTCTTCCTATTTGATTGTTTTTAAATACTTTGTAGTTCTGCTGCAGCTTTTATTGTATTATCATAAAGTTCTTTCTAACAGAGGCTTAGGTACCTGGATCTGGTAAGGGAGACAGCAGGATCTTTGGCTGTCTGTGAAGCGAACCATAGCAAGTTATTGAAGAGTTAAATGGGAAGAGAGGAAATGCTGATACCTTTAGCAGAATATAATTCTCTCCACTGGAATTTGGCAACAACACAGGGACTAAGGTCCTTGCAGAAAACACAAGCTGCTCGTCAACAACCACAAGCATGTAGGGACTCAAGTTGTGCCTCTCCTCCACAAAGCATCGCACAAGTAGTGCAGCACCCTCTAACTGCAAAGTACTAACCCAGAGGGGGAAACTCCAAACTTCACCAGCCTTGGCCATGCCCTGTGCTCCCTTGGCCAGCACCAGCAAAGCAGGTCTCAGCCTCTCCTTGCCTGTGCAGCTCTGGTCACACACAAGGGCACTGCAGGAGGGTGTAGAGCAAACCTGAGCACGGAAAGCACAACCGATATGACTCACGTCCTGCCGGGCCGACAGCATCTGCTTTTCCAGTTAACCCTTCTGGGTGCATTTTAAAACCTGCTTTCAGAAAGGTCAACAACAAAATGTTTTCTGGACAGCAGCCAAAGTGCTCTCCTGTTCCTCACCACTCTCAGATACCAGGAGCAGTCTTAGAATTTCGTTGCTTCCTAGTAGGGAACAACCTGATCCTGAATGCCACCAGTTAAACACAGAGCACTATGTAAAGCAGAAAGAAAGCTACAATTTCATGTCCCTATAAAACTTGATGATTACAGAAGCACTGACTTGTCACTGGAAATAATTCTTAGCAGGACAATTCAACTCTCCCCAAATCAACCATCTCTCATACCCTAAATGCACTTCTAAGTTGGTTGCAAGTTTGTGATGTCCTGGTGACATCTCAACCTTCATTCTTTCCCCAAGACATCACTTCAGCATTCTTGGTCATGCCTATTCATCCTGAGAGTCCAACTACCAACAAAATTAATATCACTAATACTTTAATTTCTTTTCCCCTTGTCCTGATGAATTGGAACTTCCAATCTAACTTACACCCTTACCAATAAACCTATAACAAGTGAGTCTTTCATTTCTGGCTCCCACAGCACTGGGCAATGGGATGTGCTACTGAAAACACAGCAATACTGCATAAAGGAAAGAAACTTCCTATTCTTCCCCACTGTTCCTCAGCATGGAGACATAAGTACATTGGAACTGTGAAACATGCCAAAAATGAGATTTGAGGAAAAAAAAAACAAACGGGATATTAGGTAATAGATTTTGCTCCTCTGGCCTAATTTCAACTGCAGCAACTATGTTTTTGCCTTTAAAATTCCCCTTGCTGCTTCAAGTGAATATACTGCCTGTACCTGCCCTCCCTGTGTTGTTTTCCAGTGCTCCTGTAAACAGCTGTAAATGGTTCCTCCACCACAGCAGTTCATGGCAGCACTGGATGGAATTTATCTGTCTGCACCTCATACTGGCAAAGGGACACCAGCTCATTAAGTCTGTTTATTTTTTGACATTTCAATTCAGTTGCTGTTAAGAGCTATATAAGTTAAAAGATCCGGTACCTGTCATGGACAGGCCATGCAGTTGAATGGCTGGTTTTCCCTCTTACCTAAATAAATGCACATATATAACATTTTATCTTAGTAGTACATTTACTGCCCTCTTCACTGTGCAATGGAAAGTACTCCTGTTATGTAGTCCATCCCTCTGCCAGTGCAGTTCCATGCTGCACTTCATCAGCCATGCTCATCAGCAAATGAAAGAGCTGATTGTGCAGCTCTCCCAGTACAAAGCTGACATTGCTGCTAAAAGTCTCTTTTTTTTCTTGAAATAACCTGACATTGGTAAAATTGGTTAATTCAAATCGTAACATAATGCTAAACTTGGATCATAATGCTAATATCAGGGATGGTAGGAGGCATGTTTTTTTTTTTCCCTCTTGCTAAACTGCAGGTCCTTCTGCTGGCCAAACTCACAAGGACTTCTCTTGTCATCCAATGCACTTTAAGAAAAAAACGTTCTGCTCCTTCTCTCATCAAGGACTGACCATTTCAAACTCAGGACCTCCTTATTTTATTGGAGTTACCTTTTGTCTGAGCTACTGTGTTCTCATTCAATACCTGGGAGCACAAAGGTCAAGGGAAGAAGGAGTGAAATCCAACAGACAGGGTGGTGAACATGTTAGCTCAGATGCCTCCTTCACCACAAACCATACTACACCCCATAACCCATCTCTGTCCTGTCTCCATCTAGCAGTCCAAGGACAACACGGGAACTGTATGGGAGTCCGGTTCCTCCCTCGAGTCCTCCAAAATTCTAGTCTTAAATTGGACTTCAGTTGGACTTAAGTTGGATTTTGAAATCCTGGAGGAGGTAACACTGAAGCACAGTTCAGTTTTCCAAACCTGACTCCCTAAAAGCCTGCTACTCCCTTCCACAGCCAGGCAGATGGGAGAGGGCATCACAACCAATGTCAAGCTGTCTTTGTACACACTTAGGCAGCCTGAGAACCCCAGCCAAGTCCTTTCCACACACACAGCACTACTCATGCAAGGGTCATGCAGATGCATCACCAAAGCAATCTTCTGATCGTTCATTCATTGTGAGTAACGGGGCAGTGACTCCACTTCCCGGGGATAAATCAGCTCCAAGTTGTCTAACCCCGAGCTTTCAGAAAGCTCTGGTTTGCAGTCCTACCAGTAAGAACAGGGGGACACGCGCTTGGCTTTTCTGCAAGCAGAGTGAGAATAAAGAAGCATTTACCATCCTGCCCAGAGCTCTCCAGATACTCCGTCAGGTCGCAGCCGAACGCGCTCGCGGCTCCCTTCCTCTTGAGTTTCTGTTTGGCTCCCTTGTTCTTCATGAGGTTAGTCCCAAAAGAGGTTCACCCCCCTCCTGCCTTGCCCCCCTCCCCCCAGCCTCACGCCGGGCGACAAAATTCTTGCTCTTCTCCTCAGACCACCGCCCGTGTCCCGCTCCCAGGGAGCAACATCGGGGGTCCCGTACAGCGTCCAGCCAGAGAAGTAAACATTAATCCCCACCAGATGTTAGGTTGCTCCTGTGGCAGAAGAAGGTCAGGGCGAGAGGAGGCTCCGCAGCCCGCAGCAGCGATCATAGCCTGAGCCCAGAAGGGTTCTCATCAGAGGCAAGTGGGTGGTGGATGGGTGCCCGCATCAGAGCTGGCAATTTGGGGGCAGGAGATGGTGGGGGGACGTCTTTTCCCTCAGCGCAATCCCGGGACCCTCCACAGCCACCTTCTGGGTTTCGTCAGTCCCGCTGTCGGCACTTCCAGCAGAAGGCGTCCCAGTCTGGTCGTCCTCCTCTTGGCTTTCGGAGGAGACTGGAAGTTCAAACGGACTAATGAAACGGGACTGGGGAAGAGCCTGCACAAGGCTCCTCTTTGGCTCCCCCCCCTTCCCCTCCTCCTGCTTTGGACAGTTGGAGGAATGAGAAACCAGCTTCCTGTCCTGACTCCCGCTCAGTCGCTCTCTCCTTTCCCCCGTTTTACAAATCCTAGGATTATCCAGCTAAAAAAAAAAAAAAAGCTGAAAGGAAGTTAGCTGAGGAGGGGGCGGAGGACGGTTTTTGGCAATGAAGTGCGTGTGTGTGTGAGGGAGAGGCTGAGGGAAGGCGGGGAGAGGAGTTGGGGAGCAGGGATGGGGATCGGGGAAGGAAGCGGGCGCGCTTGCCGTGACTCTCGGCAGATAACGGGCTGCCTGCGAGGAAATCACTGCGGGGCGGCGCGGGCAGGCTCTTCCTGCGCTACCAGCCCGCAGCTCGGCAGAGGCCGAGCAGGGTCCGGCCAGGAGCAGAGAGACCAGGAGCCTCTGCAATAAATCTCTGCCTCTGCTCGCCGAGTCCTTCGCTGCAGGGCGCCTTCCTGCCCTCCAGCATGACTCTGTTACTCCAGGAGCTGCCTTCTTCTACGGAGGTGTAGGCTGGAGCTGCTGAAGTGCCAGAAGGGGACAGTGAGTTGGGAAATTAAAGGGAGGGGGAAGGAGGGAAACCTTCAGCTCCCTCCTCCCCGGCAAGCAGAAACAGATGCTGTCCGGGCATCTAAGTTCACATACTTTTGAGTCAGCTCCAAAAAAAGGTTCCCCTGACCAACAAAGGGGTTTAGATAAGGAGCTGAAATGACTCAGTGCAGCAAGAAGGGAAATGGGACAGGTCTGCCTTCAGGCCCTGAGCCTTGTCTGTATCACCGCCCCCTTCACCCCACAAACGCTTTTCTGGTCCAGTTTGCAATACACATGTGTCATAAGAGCAGTTCCTTGCACTTCACATTGTTTTATCCCAGAAGTTCAGATTGCTTTACAGGACTGGGTATGCCCACCAGCACACCCAGGGATGCAAAATTAACTCTCCTAAGGCTCCACTAACTCATCTTTGTGCCAAATGTAGCTGTATGGCTCTGGGTTAAAAAATGAACAAACAAATCGATAACAGGATATTGCAGCTTTTCACCAAAAATCAGGCCAAAGACAAGGAAAGTAGTTTTGGTTTGGAGGAAAACTGGCTGGGAATGGGGCAAAGGACACCCTTAACCCACCTCCCTTCACAAGCCTCGGCTTTGCAATCTCATGGGGCAGAGGAACCCGTCTGCAAACTCACCACCTCACACCAAAAAAAGAGTAATTTTTATGAGAAATCAAGCCTCTGTCTCAGATCTGACCACTGCCAAAATCAATTCAGGTTCTGTTGGTATGGTGACTTTTTTTTCCTTTAAAAGTGTTGGATGTTACCACTTCACATATAAGAAAAAACACCAAGGGACCTAGTGAGGGACCTGGTACAATTATAACTCCGATTGTGCACTATCACTGTAATTATCATAATTATCCCCATTTTACAGCCTGATGCCTGACGAGTTGAGGGGAAAATGATTTGCAGGATGTGTCACACAGATGTCTGGCCTGTCACCTCCCTGCCTTCTGCTCCCACTTGCAGGCTAAAGAGGAAAGTTGAGCTCCCACCGCCAGACCAGTGGTTGTTCTCAGGAACCCTCAGTTCTCATGAAACACTTAGAACTTCCTTGAATTTATCCCAGGCTTCTCACAGCACCTTGATGTCGAGTCAGAGCACAGGGTACCTCCCATCAGCGGCGTGCCGCCAAGGCCATCGCGTGCCACAGCGCATCCTGCCTGCCTGCCAAGGGCCACACTTCACACAGCTAGCACAGACAACAGGACGCTCGGACCTGGGTGTCTTGCCAGGCCATGCTCCCACTGTCTGGGTGGCTGGCTGCCTTCTGTAGGAAGACAAAGCCCTGTCCTAGCCCCCTCAGGGAGGAGGCATGTCCTGCTGCATTTGCCAGGCCTTTCCCACACGGCTGAGTCCCCACACCAGACCAGCGGTCAGAGAACAGGTCCACACGGTGAGTAACCACACCATCTTCTTTGGGGTCCTGAACTCCCCTCTTTCAGACCCCTCCCTCCCTCCCTCCCTGAGCTAAACAAGATGTTTAATCTCACTATGCCAGTCTCCTCCACTGCTTTACATCAGATGGAGGTCACATCACTAACAGGGTCTGTGTCCACCTGTTCTTTCATCTGGTGATCCTCTAAATCACACTCCTGCCCCATCTCCATTGCCCTCCGTCATCTTAGATATGGTTTCTCCACTCCTCTCTTGTGAGTTTATCCAGACAGAATGTCTTCAAAAGAGGATGCCTTCATTTTAAAATAAATAAATAAATAAATTCAAATAATAAAATCATCCCCGGCATGAGTAAATGTTCCTCATGTCACCAGCAAGGGAGTTCTGGCTCCAGGGGTGGGGGAGAACCCTGTGCAGCATGGACCCCCTCCCCTGCCATGCACAGCCCTGCTCCAAGGCTCACAGTCCCAGAGCATGGGCACTCAGCAGCACTGCTGGGTCAGCATGTCACCCTCACCCCGTGGTGTTTATTACAGGCCAGTAGGCATTTTCAGCTGGAAGCACCCCTAGGTGCCATCTTTGGAAGCCATGGTGCTGGGTCCTGCTGGCTGATGAATACTGCAGAAATTAAGTGCTGCCATCTCATTTTGGTTATTTGGGGTCTGTGGTCTGCTGCTCTGATCCCAGCCAGGACCCTGGACTCTGAGTGTGCAGGACCCACCAGCAGCCATCACCCACCATGGTGTCATAGTGGGAAAAGCAGAGAGGCTGCCACCCCCATGACAAGAAAAAACAGTATTTGAAGCACAAGTACAGGGAAGAGAAGCTAGAAACAAAATGGAATATTCCCACTTTATTCACAGAAGCTCTTTCAGATGTTGTAGGTTTGCTGCCCTGCTGCCCAGCGCCTCATTCCCATGGAGGGAAGAGAGCTGGAGGAAGGAAATGGCATGGCAAGCAGGGTGAAAGAGGCGTGTGCTGCAGCAAGAGAAAAGACATGAGGAGATCCAGGAGAGCTCTTGCCAGGCAGGCTTGGCTACACAGGTGGCTCTTCGTGTGCCAGGATAAGGTTCAGCAGGAGGACAGAGGGGAGGTCGCTACAGGATTGCCCAGGGAGCCTGTGGCCAAGAGGAGGAGAGGAAGAAGGAGGAGGAGGAGAAGAGGGAGGAGGAGAAGGTCAGGCAAGGTGAGCAGGAGCCAAACAAGGGAGGCTTTACAAATAAAGCATTTCATATCAGAGCCTGAAATCAGTGCTGAGCCGAGGGATTTTTCTGAGGGAAAGGGGCGATGTTCTCCAGAGAGGAAAAAATACGAAGTCTGGATTTGCGCAACTCAGGAGGCAGGGCAAGTCTCTGAACTAGTTTCAGTGAGCACGGCTAAGGAGTAAACTAGTGCTCCTCCTGGAAAAGCTTTCACAGACAAGATCAGGCAAACCTGGAGAGGAAAAGTTCTCAGGCAAGAAGTGTGGAAAGCAAAATGGAATTCAAGGTTGAAACAGCTGGAAAAGAAGGGGGAAATTCTCTCCCTCAAAAAAAACAAACAGGAAAAGAAGAAAATGAGTGCAGAATGGGGGCAACACCAAGCCAAACCGGGGTTCTCATAGCAGCCATCTCTCCACCCTTCCTCATCTCTGTCATATGCAGAGTGATGGCCAATGGCCCTGCAGTGCCACAGCCCAAGCCTAGAAGCCTTGACGCCCGACAATGACTTTAATTCCTTCCCTTTGAACCTGTAAATATAAGTCAGTATTTTAAGTCAGTTACAAAGGCCTCCCTGCCAGCGAGGGCCACAGGCTCACACAGGAAGGTGGAGCACCTTCCCACCCCGCTTCGCTGCTGATCGGCGATGCCTCACCCACCCTTCGGCTTGAGAACGGATGTGGCGAGCCAGCCTTGTGTGTGAATGAACACGGCACAGATAATGACTTTAAGGCTCTTTACAGTTCTCTCCGTTCTCACAGACAAGGTATCGGTGACACCAGAAGCTCTCTGAGAGCCTGGAGAACAAGCTTTGGCCATTAGGTCTAAGTATTTCTTCCCCTTCCACTAAGAGCTGGGGGCCCTGGCCGAGGCGTCGCACCGGCTATTTCTGGGCACCCATCTCTCCCCTCCCTGCTTCATTTCCTTCATTGTGTTTGAGCTCTTTCCTATCTGTGGCCTTTAAAATCTCCACCAATCTGCCAGACGCCACTCAGCACAGAACGGGGGGAGGCCGACTCAGAGAGGGGGAGATCTGAACCCCTAAAAATAGCCCTGCCAAGTACGTCTGTTTTCCTGACACAGACGGTTCATTGTTAGACTATGACACGCCAGTTCACCCTCCCTCCCCACCCCTCAGCATAGTCTCTTTCCTCTCCTGCCCCTCTCCAGAGCAGTTTCCTGTCTACTCCCATCTCTGTGGCCAAAGCTGGAGTGTATTGTGAAGCCAAAGGCTGGCGTGGTCTTTTGTTTCTCTGAGTACAATTTGGACCACAGACTATGGGGTTGATCCTTGTCAGAGCACCTACCACAGTTGGTTCCTAATTTCACCCATTCCCAGCCCACACAAGCCCTGTCTCCTCACCTCCCTTTTTGCCTTCCACCCTCTTGACCTACACCCTGACATACCTTGTTCTGTGTGTCTGTCTGCCCTGTGGAGCTGTTTTGTCAGCTACTTTGCAGATCCCAGCACCTTGGGTACAAATGAAGGAAGCACCCCACACATACTACGGAGTCTCCTTGCTGCTGGCTACCTGCCCATGACATGAGAGTGTAACCAAGGGTACAAGGTTTAGTGGTGGACTTGGCAGTGCTGGGTTAACAGTTGGACTCAATGATCTTAAAGGCCTTTTCCGGCCTAAATGATTCTAAGTACCCCAATATAACATGATATTCAGTACTGACCATACAGAGCACAACTACAAAACATGCAGCCATGTTTTTAGCCAGATTGCCTCCTCTCACTGTTCACAGTCTTTTCAGAGATGTCTTGGATCAGAAAACAGGATGAGGAACATATCTCCCTTCCCTTACTCAGAGCACAGTCTTGTTTCAACCATGACATTTGCCTAATTCTGTGTTTGTCCAGCATCTAGCACAGTGGATCTCTAATTGTTGACTGGGGACTCAAACTTTTTGTTATTTAAAAAACATAAAGACCATTATAGGAAGTCTTTATGTCTCCTTGTGCAAAACTCTATTGATAGCTCAGTAATATATGACAGTATTGTAAAACAAACATTCAGAGAAAAAAAATCTATCAGACCAGCCACACAGCTAGCAAAAGCTTCCTTCATCTCAGGGGCATGGTCTGAACCTCCTCCTAGCATCCTACCAGCAAGATGACCCATTTGGTGAGGCAGGAAGACCACAAACCTTGCACGATGGAGACATTCCAAAGTCACACAGGCCTTTTTGAAAGCATCCTGCCAAAAAATTTTTGAACAACTTCTAAGAGACAATTGGCAACTTTATGCTGAGTACAAGCAAGGTAGTGTGTCACAGAGGTGATTCCTTCAACACACTGCCTCACTGCAAATATCAACAATAAGGGTTCCCACCAAACCAGGAAATGTTTTTGCCTGCTTTTTTCCACCAGATCAGCCAACCAAAGAGGCCTACAGAAATTAAAAAACTTGCTTAAAACTACATTGTGACTCTATAGCCCAGCAAAAAGCCCAATCAGCTACACCTGAACATGGGGAATGTCTTAACCATAGGGCCATTTTTTTTCATGTCTTACCAGCCCGTGAATACAAGTGATAATCAGAATTTTGAAGCACAGATGGAGTCTCTAGGAGCTGAGAAAACTCAATTGGGAAAGAAAATCCTGAGGAGAGCGATCGATCGATCGATCGATCGATCGATCTATCTATCTATCCCTTCAGACACCCTTTCTTTGTCACTATGTGGCATCTTGACTACCACAGTCTAAGAGATAGAAGGAGAGTTTCAAGTCTCAATCTCTTCCTCCACATTTGCAGCCCACTGGTTTTGTTGCAGTTTCTCCAGCCCTTTAGCCTATAAACACTGTTCTAACAGTAAGGAAAAATTTGTTGAGCCAGAGGTCTATAATTAAAAAAAAAAAAAAAAGAAACTATGTAGTCTCTCCTGTCCTCAATACTGCCAAACAAGAGCATTGGTAGCACTCTGTAAAAAACCCCACGTGTATAATTTCTGATTAGCCCATCTCACCACCACGCAGAGGACACTGAAACCAGCACCCACTTCACTGCTGGTATTTCCACTTTGAGATGTACCTCTCTTATCATCCATTCTGCTTATCATGTTGCCACAGGAGAAGGAAGTTGTGGGTTAACCTGACTGCATGAAAACAGCAGCCTTGCATTATTTTAATGGTGATTCAAGGCTAAGGGCTGAGAATTAATCTCTATTATAAGGACTAAGCTGGAAGGGGAAAAAAAGTGAGGTTTGGGGGTTCACTCTAGCAATCATCCATTTTGGTCAGTTTCTGTAGAAGATAAGGGCTGTTTCATAATAATTTGTTGTTGTTGTTGGAAATAAAAACCCCAGCAAATAGCTCAGGGGACACTTACTATTTTAGGGATAAAAGCTAGCCTGTTACATGCTATTTTTAAAAGTCACTTAAAACCTGACTTCTTTTATTCTGAGGTCTTCTCTTGATCACTTGCATGAATCATCTTTTGTATTGAGATATCTTGTTTTAGCACAAGCTTTCAACTAAGATTCCTTTTATTGTGCCTGAACATCCAGCACAAGGATGAGCTCCTATGAAGAATCACCAGCTATGGTGATGGTCTTCAGCTAGGACAGTCGGCTGCTTCACACCTTCTCTCTGTCTTAACAGGGCAAAGTGTGATTTGGTGGCAGGAAGGAGGAAGAGAGGAAATACAAGTTTGCAAAAGCCACACGTCCTTTTTGCAGATGCTTCTAACGAGGGCTGGCAGCTGTGAGGGGCAGAGAGTGCTGGCAGCTGCATCAGGCAAAGCCAGGTGTTGCTGCATGTGGCGGGCTCTGGTACATTTGTTGTTTCTTATTTCTGCTGGCTGAGCTAAATCCCTGTAGGAAATGCTCTGGTGGGTCTGCACAAATGATCTCCTATTGTCTTCTCTGCAAGGCTGATCATATTCCCTCTTCCTTCATGTTTTTTCTTCCTGTTTCACACCACATCTCTCTTCTTGGTCAGACGTGCCCCTAAGTTAAGTGGAAAAACAACTTGCCTTTGTACTGTGCTCTCAAATGCTGAAGGTACTGAGCAGGAAGATCAGCTCTGTGAGGAGATTCCTTCTGCCTGAAATTTGAGTGTCCCCTCACTCAGGATGTGTAAAATTAAAGCTCTCCATATACTCCCTCAGGAAAAGCCACTTTAAGATTTCCTTACCTGTGCCCTGGGTGTTCTAGCGGGACGTGTTTTCTGTGGGGATATGCCAAGTTATGAAGGATGTTTTCAAACTTCTTCAGCACACTTGTTTTCTCTTTTCCTCTGCTTTCAGAAACGTCACCAGCTCTGCAGTACTGTCAGCAAAATTATTTAGTTTGAATCCTATGTAGTCCCAACACCTCCAGGCAAAGGTGGCACAAAGTTATCTTCTTTCCATCACAGGTCGAAAGGGCTTGGCTTGTCTTCATTCTGACACCTCATTGCCTAAATCTGTAGTTCAGATTATTTCCTGACTCATGCTGAAGTTATACTGGGTGTAAATTATAGCAGAAAGTATTCAGAAGACTTCAGGCTAGAACCAGAGATATTCTCTTTGTGCTTTGCAATTACTTACTCCGCTTAAATTGTGCCTGAACAATTTAAGCAGAGCGAGTAATTGCAAAGCACGAAGAGAAGAATGTAAGGCTGCTGTCAACTTTTATGGCTAGTGCAGCATGGTTGTAGCTGGCCAAGAGAACTGGGACATCTAGAGAGCCCTCTCCTCTGTAACTGGGGTGCCTACAGCAGAACTGGTATCTTTTCTGTAGACTAGCAGAGAAGGTTTGTCATCGTTATAGTAAGCTTTGGCTAAGAAGCCTGGCTCCCTAATGCTGCCCTGCTATATTTAGACCCTCTTCTGGTGTGCCCACCCAGTGCTGTTCCCCTTGTTTGTTTCCTACCAAACAATGAGACCTGAAAGAATTGCTTGGAAAAGGGCCAATGCTCTTGCAAACAAAACTGTCAGGCAGCCAAGCTTTGCAATGGGGCCCTTGTAACATACTGTACTGGGAAATGGGAAGCAATTGTGACTCTTCACTTCAACCTTCACCATGGGCTTTTTCCCCTTGCTAAGAGCTCTGTGGTGTGGCCCTGCCCCAGGGACTGTCTGTGAGGAGGTGTCAGAAGACACGGGGGGAATGCCAAGAGACAGCAAATCAGGATGGCAAGGAGCAATGTACGATCTGCTCTGTGTTCTCCCTCACCCCTAATCCTGTATTCCTGCCAGAGCGCATTTTAGCAGCAGGTTGTTCCTGGAAAGCTTTTGCTATCTCTGCCCTGATTGTAGTAGAAGCTGCTCATGTACATATAGGGTTACAGGTGTGGTCAGATGCCCTTCTCCCTCATCCCTCAAATTGTTCTTTTCTGTGCTCTTGTGGTGTTTGGCCACCATTCTCTGCTACAGCAGCACTGCAAGGGGAGAGAAGAAGCAGCCCCAGCCCTACTGGTGTGCAGAGCAAGAACAAGATTGCTTCTGCTTGTTTTAAACAAATAGAGCCAAAGAAAAGGGAAAAAAAAAAAAAGAAAGAAAGAAAAAAAAAGGGGTGAAAAAACAAACAAACAAACTAAAAAGCCATACAGGGAGAAGAGAGAATGAAAGGTTTTTTTAAGACTGAGAGGTCTGCCTGATCCACAGCAGCCTAAACAATGAGAGCCTGGAACTCACAGATTTGTATCCAAAATGGATTTGTTCCATTACCTTGAGTTCCAACTTTGCTGCTTCTTTTGGCCCTCTGAGCCAAAGTATCTCTAGCCAGAAAAGGACATGTGTATCCCTGAGGGAGATTCCAGGAACATCCTTCAGCTGGATCACGTTTGGGTCTTCCTTTAGACCCATAAAAAAAAAAAAAAAAAAAA
>VYXD01001866.1:106397-119307 GCA_013397195.1 Hylia prasina | reverse complement strand
AAAAAAAAAAAAAGCAGCCAACATCTTCAGCTGGGTAAGAAAGGTGCTGAGTACCAGAATGATAGCAAAATTTAGGGAAAGAGAAAGAGTAGCTAAGAAAAGCATCTGCCTAAACCACATAGACATCTGGTAGTCCTGCCTGAGAAGAGGGGTACAAATCTCTTGTGAGGAGGAGGGCAGGCATGTATACGACCCCAGTGTCATACTCTGATTCTACTGATCTACCCCATACACACAGTTCTCTGGCAAATTTAAGAGATGCTGGGACAGCTCCAATGGTTTGAGTTATAGTTATATAGCATCTTTTTGTAACAATACCAAGTATTTCCAACTTGAAAATGGAACCAACTTTTAAGAACAGCTTAGGAGAACACATGCTGTCAGGAAAAATGCAGCTGGGGCAAAAATAAGTAGATAATAATATTTTGACACCATGGGCACACAAAACTGATTCATGGGCTTTGTAGGACAGCAGTCTCAGGGAGAAACTGTAGATGAATGGAGGGTACAGAGAACTGCTCAAGTGCTGCAATTCATCTTGTACAGGTAAATCAGTAAAAGGGAGCAATTAATGCAGGAAGGAGAGGCTGTATTTCAGACTGACCCCTAGCAGACAGAGTCTATAGGACACAGCATGCAAGACTCTACAGTGTTGCATTTCAACATACGACAGAAGACAATTTGAGTAAGTCAAAGGCCCCTAATAAAACTGAGTTAGATGAGAATTGCCTTTGTCATAGGAGATAAGGGAGTTATTAGAAAACACAGTATGTGTGGGGTTTTCTGGGCTGTAATATTATTCTCACACAGCAATTGCCTTAAAGTCCCAGTTCCTGGTGTCAGGGGGTTTCTTCTAAGACTCTCAGATTTCAGGATAAAGCACTACCAAAAAGCTACAGCAATCATTAGTGTATAGAGAAATTTTGAAGATACAAACCCTAAAAACTTGGAAAATTTTGGATGTCAAGCTGAGAAGTAAAGGCTCTGTAGCAGCTCCTGATTTAGTGCACGCAGGCTGGACCAGAAATCTGTGATCTCGGTTTGTGTTGCAATAGAGAAGGAGGTTATTTCATACTTGCTGTTTGTTACAGAACACAGATCCACTGTGCTCAGTGACTAAAGATCATTTATGGAGCCTTAACAGTCAACAGGAAATTATATTCGCATTTTGCCAAATCACTTCATCATGATGCCATTTTGAAAAGACTGTTCATCTATTTCAGTGGTTGCTTAGGAGATGTGAGAGGGATTGGTCTGCAGCCACATGCTTTTTCTGACTCTCCAAGATAGTGCTGCAGCCCCTTACCTAAAAGAAAACTACTGGGCAACTGCTTGAATGGCCAGGCGGATTTTGTGCTTGGAGTCCTTTTGTCACCTATTGTGGCAGCACAGTCAGGTGGAGGAAGTCCTGGGCTCCAACTGAACATGAAACAGAAAAGGTTGCCAGCAGGGAGAATCAGGAGGAGAAGGTGGATTAATGACATCCTGAGAAGCTCAAGAATGGCAGTGAAATGGCTGCTGAGGTGGTGCTAATTGTTTGAGGAACATGCAACAAAAACCTTCGTTTGGTGATCACAGAGTGGGTCCTGTTCTGGGAGGAGCCTCTGGCAGAAACTTCTGTTTAGATGAGAAATTTGTGGAAGCAATGGGAGGACTGCTAGGGGTGCAATCATAGCTGGTTTGGGGCTTTAAATTGTGTTTTTAGCTTTTAAATTAAATGGACCTTCCTTTTAGAAAATGAAGGTGTTTGAGAAATCAATGGGAAATTTTGTGTACTAAAGGCTTAATCTCACACCAGCAATGTGAGGTCAGTCACCAGTGAAAAAACTAGAAAAATCTGAAGTCCAAGAGCTCCTTTCTCTACAATTTGCAGCCTTTTTCTCTAAGTTCTGGGAGGTTTTCCTAAATTTATTAATTATTTATTATTATTTTGATTCAAACACTACTGCTCTTATCAGCACTACAAAGTTCACAGCAAGTTGGAAAACCAAGGAAGACTAGATTTTCTTCTTTCATCTCACTATTAGTGAGGGGAAAGGCTGAGATCTATTAGCTCTAAAACCTTGTAAGACATGAGCCAAAAAGAAACAATTAAGTTCACACCTACAGATACTATTTCCTTTCCTTGCTAAATCAGTTTGATCAGCTTCTATGTCCTGTACAACTACTGAGTAGCTCCATTATCAAATAAAAAGTAGAATTTAAATGCTGTCTTTCTGCATCTTAATTGAATTTCAATTCTTATCTAAAAATAGCTTGACACAAATCAAAGTAAAAAAATAATTATCACATAAATAAGCAAAGCCATTTGTTATTTTCTAACATAAGTAAATGCAAATTATGGATCTGAATAAAAGTGAGCAATTAGATTGCTCTATTTACATGTACAGAGAGCCCAATCTAGCAAAAAAATACCAAATTTAGAGGAAGGGCTATATTTAATTTCAAATCAGGATGCTTTAATTACCAGCTAACAGGAAGCAACCTTTTTAGTTCAGTTTAGTTTTGTTTTCTGGTAATTTTTATGGAGTTTTAGAAATAACTACAAATATGAAGCATAATTAAAATAGATTACACCAATCATCCTTTTTTTGCTATCTGATATTTTTAAAGCACACCATCTCAAACAGACATAATCATATATCAGTCATGTGGAAACTATGAAATCTTTTCTAAGATACCCCAATTTGTGCCAACTCACAATTGTCTCCCTTTAAACAATCCACGAATGAGTTTGAGCAAGATCATCTCCTTTCAGGTAAACCTTTGCAATAAGTAGCACAATTCCTCATGTGTTTGCTGGCTTTGCTCATTCTTTATGGCCAGAGAGGAAGTAGATAGCAGTGGAGACCCCCAACACTCAGTTTGTGCTTAGCAGCCTCCAAACAAAAGAAAAAATATTACAAAACATCACTTTTTCTGTTCACTCTAGGCTAACACCAGCTCCTGCTTATTACAGGCATGTGAAACCACAGCCACTCAATACCTGAGGGTTAGAAACACTTTTTGAACTCACTGTGAAACGCCACAGCACCTAAGTACAGCTCTTGCATCAGGGATAGTCAGGCGCCGAATTTCCAGAAGACCTTGGAGTCTCTGTCACCCCTATCAGTCCTGCTCTGCCCTTTCCGGGTACAGTGTTTCCCATACTTCAGCTTTTCATGCTGTCCTTGGGGTCCCAGAGCCTGTTTGGAGACTGCAGAACAATAGCAGTCGCTGAACATATGAAATGAGAGAAAAGAAAACATCTTGGTAAAACACGCACACACACTGGGAGTAGGATATAAAAATAAGATGTGACAGCTCAGCTCTGGGGCCCCAGGATCTATAGGTTGTGGATAAAAACAGCTTCTATTTTTCTTCTAGACCTTTTTCTTCTTCATACCTCTTGTGCTTCTGAAAAATGCCAGTAAGGAGACAGATCCTCTTTGTCATCTCTCCTAGGAAGTACATTCCTCCTGTGCCAATACCATCATACCTTCTATTACCATAAAACATTCTAGATTCTTCTCCCTCATTTTATTTGGCTTCTAATCTCAGTGAATAATTTTGCCATGAATTGTTTATTCAGCAAATCTCACTTCTTTTTCTACTTTTGGAGCATCCCAGAGCAGATTGGAATTTTCTCAGGTTCTTTATTATCTTAGGCTATCTGGCAAGTTTTCTGCAGCTTCTTCCTCTCCTCCATGGATTGACTGTGAACTTTGACTACTTGTGGTTTCATTTGGGCCAGCTGTGACGAGTGAGACTGCATGGCCTGAGAAAAATCTAGAGCATAGTCTCCTACCAATGTTTGCAATGTTTGATTGTAAAAAGATCATCATTATTACTTTCAGGTGTTGTTAACTTTTACACCTGTATCTTTCACTTAAGGAGGATGTTGAAGGGAGAAAAATTTAAGTGTAAAACTGTGTGCCATCGAAGGAGAATAACTTTTTCATTATATTCAGAACAGGATAGAGCCTCAGATATAAAATTCAGGGAAAGAAATGATGACTGAGGAATTATATTGTCAAGCTGCCAAAAGCCACTTCATTTCATTGCTATTCTGTGGCACCCTCATGTTCTCCATGTCCCCATCCCTGGCCCTGATAATTTGTTGTTTGGTTGCTGGAGGCAACTCTTAAGGCAAGTGGAGCAGGTAGTGACACAGGGATAACCCCAAAATGATCCTTCTTTTAAATACTGTGTGGGTGTGGGTTGCCACCGTAAGGAAATCCCGTGAAAGGGTGTCCCAGTGTTGGTGTAGTAGGAAGGAGGGCCCTTTGAAGGGAAGTGCTTGTCTTGGCTGGCCTCTGCTGTTGTCTGCTGGCCACACCTTGCTCTAGTGAGAGCTTTGGTGCAAAGCTCAGGCTTGCTGCTTGCTCCTGCCATCCCTGAGCTCCTTAGTTTAGCTTCCGAGTGAGGGAAGGAGAGGCAGGGGGATGAGAGGAAAAGTGACATGGTTTCTTTGAACAGTCACTGTCCAAGAGCCAGAGCACTTTGTGGAAAAAGAAGAAAACAAGGAAGCTCCACCCTTGTACACAGAAACGTCTCAACCACATCCCAAACCTCAGCTAGCTAGAGATTCCTTCCTCACATTGAGAAACAGAAAGGGAGCCAGGAGAAGTGGGATGTACAGGGACCCAGAGATATTTTTAAACATGCTGGAGGTCTGATTGCATAGTTTTGGCCTGGTTTTGTTGGCACAAGGCCCTTTCTTTATTGGTTTGGATAGAGCATACTTGCTGAGGAGGCCCTCCCCATGTGTCAAGATGAAATTTTCTGGCTGGAGAGACAGCTTTGGGGATGAGTAACCAGACCCAGTAGCTTTCTTAGCCATACTTCTTCTGCAGCCTGTTTTGTCCAGGAGACCCTGCTCTCAGACCTGCTGCTCCATGTAGTAAAGCAAGACTGCCAAAGAGGCCCTGCTGTGGGCCTTGACACAATGTCTTCAGATGAGGACTTGAGGCTCGGAGCCTTTCCTTCCCTCACAGCTCTTTGGCTGTCCCACAGCCAGAGCCTCCATTCCCTGTGTGGGAGGCAGACAGCCACCATGCCACGTTGGACCAGACCCTCAGTCCTTACAGAGCTGTGTCTGGGGGCCTCTTACCACCCTGCCAGCCACAAAAGAGGACCACAGGAAGAGGGAATTGAGGAGGAACCAATTAGAGACGTGAGCTACGACTAAACTTTGCACACTGAATATATGTGGAAAATGGACAGGGAAAGAACTGAGGCTCTGCTCAGGGGGGCAGCTTGGGCGCCTTACGCCTTTCCAAGGTGTAAGACACCACTGCTAAATGAGAAGGTCAAAGCCAAACTGTGAAATCCCTCCGATTAGGCTGTGGAGGGAGGCTCTGCACCCAGTGTACTCGATCACTCTTGATCAAGTGGGAGATGATGACAAGGAGCTGGAGGCAGAAGAGGCCCAGACACTTCCCCACACATGGCTGATCTCAGCCCCTGTCATGATGTGGTGATGCGGTATGTTGTGGTGATGTGGGACATCCTGTGACACAACTTGTGACAAAGCCAAGAAAGTTTAAAAGTGCTAAAGAAGAAAAGCTTTGCTGTGTTTATTTTCGGTAGAAACGGGAAGGATGCTGGTGAGGCTAAAACGAGCCCAAGCCATGTCCTTTCAGAAGCTTACACCTAACAAACTGTATTTTCCAACACATGCTGAAGGCAAGATCCCATCCTTTACGTAACAGCTTTGGTGGAGAAAGCATTCAGTTAGATGGGAATTTCTTCACCTCCTGCTGAGAAACAACCCTATCTGGGTGGTAAAAGAGCTGTCATTTTTAAACCTGAAGGCAACAAAAAGAAGCACACACCTGGAAATCAAATTCAGTAGGTAGGAGTTCAAACCTGTCCAGAGTGACAGCGCCGTAGCCCTCTCCTGAGGAGGAAACACAGGACTTGTAGTTAACACCCTTCATTAGGACCTTCAGTGGGCAGCTCATCTGCAAGGGAGCATCTCTAGTGCTCCCAGATTAAGCTACTTGAAGGAATAAGCTGCTCCTGTGGGTTTTGTTGCATGCAGGGGAATCCTTGATCCAAATGCTGATCACGATTTTTGTGCTTCGTGTACGAATTCTGCTAGAGCTGCAGTCCTAAGCTAAGGACTCCTCAGTTTTTCTTACTGATTTTGGTTTTAAAGCAACTAAAACCTGCCAAGAGAGAACAAAGGAATGATATAGCCTCACTTGCTGGTAAGTTAAGTTTTTCCCCTGTCGACCTATATTATTTTTTTCTTTCATTAACGGTGCAAGCAGGTAGATTTAATTTTTGGACAAAATCATAGTTTGTAGCTGTTAGTAACACCTGATCCTGCCTCTCTGGGCAAAGTACCCCTTTAGAAACCCCCATGTCTGCAGTAACTAAATCCCCTTAATTCAATCATTTGTCTACCATTTTCCTCTGAAATAAAATTAAAATTGCTCTGACACGGTTGCTGCAGCAGGAGCAGCAAGTAGGGCCCTCTATCACTTGGAGGCGTTTGTGGGATTTGGGACACAGTTTGACATCTAGTGGCAATGTGTGGTATGATCCCAGAGCTCATACAGGGCGTGCAAGGGTCACAATCCTGCATCAGGAAAGCTGAGGCATTATATGCTTGTGTGCTGCATGTACAGCCACAGATCAGTGTTACATGTCTTCTTATCCTGCACTCACTTTTGACTAAGGCATAAAAACAGCTAAGAGCAGACCCGGGTCACATTTCATGCAGAAAAGAAACATCTTTTAAGATTTGTGTTTTGCAATAGCAGGAAGGTCTTAACACAAGTAAAACAACAGAAGATGTGCATATAGTTAATCCTGAAGTCTGTCAGGAGGCTGAGTTTAAATAAATTTGGGATATTTCAGCTTCAGGTTTGATTGGTGCCATTAATGATTGCAACCAGAAGAGTCTTCTTAGCTGTTCTACTGCCAGGAACTGAATAATGATGCACTGATAGAAGCATCTTTAGTAAAAGAAAATGCAGGGAAGAGCAAAATTATTCAGGTGATTTGAACAGCAGCCCAAAGTAACACTCCTAGAGGGTTACAAAAATTTGAAATCTGCTTTATTTTTTTGCTTCTCCACATTTCCTACAATCAGAATGGGAAAGTATCTTAATCCCTTCAGAAACATGATTTTAGCCCAACCTATACTCAAAACCTCATGGGGAAATTGCATGCTGTGATAAATTTGGCCAGTTTCTCAGCTTGGACTGCAAAGGTGAGCAGCTCCTTTGAGCTTGTGAGATCTGCTTCTTCCCACTGAAAGCAACCTGTGCAGATAGAGAGTGGCCAGGCAGTGTCTCTGTCTGCCTGGAAACATTAGATTAATATGTATACTGGGATTAGTAGCAATTTACCAGGGATTAATTTGACCCACTGTTTATAGCTGCTGAAACAAAAAGAATTAATGTTAATTGGAAAATATATATTATATATACATTATATATATTTAAATATATAAGAGTTCTGAAGAATTTTCTTTTCTCTTCTCTTAGCTTCAGTCAAGAGCTCCTCAGGGCAGGAATTATCTCTATCTGCCAGGAGGGTGCCACAAACATTTGTGGCACAAGACAAACAGGGTAGCTTTTCTTCTAGAAACCAGGTATAACCACAGAAAGAGAAGAAAATCTAGCAGTAATAGGAGCCTGGCCAGTGGCATCTCTAGTGTTTTCTAGTTGGTGGTGATTGTGAAAGAAAATTTCATGGTCGATAAGCTTATGCATGTGTAATGTGATAGAAGTTTAAAGGAAGACTGTCAAACAAGAACAGTGAAAGATTATTCATAATCAAGATACTACTATCAACGTGAAAGCATATAGAGCTCTTTTGAAGGGAGAGTGAAAAACAGAAGAAATATGCCCATTACTTCATAAAAGACCTTGTAGCCTTCCCCTACATATCTCATCTTCCCCATCAGCCTGTGTAGCTGCATGTCCATCTCCAAGCCTGGGAACAGCCAGTAAAATCCCCACTGAGGACTACTGCACAGGAGTACAGACACAGAAAAACTCTAACATTTTAAAACATTCTTTAGAAATTGTATAAATCTATGTTAACCCACTAAGAGTACTCTTAACAAGTTTCCATTAACGTATTTTTTTAAATAACATGTGAATATTTTGGAGAGTGGCAACTCAGATGAACACAGAAAAGCCTGCATAGGAGAAAGTTGAAAAGATGATGGCCAAGTCTTTGGTCTCCCAACACATAACAACTGAATCTTCTTATCTTGTTAGTATGACCTTGATAATGATAACCAGTGCTGCTCTTCCTTTGTATGGTACTGCTCCCTTAAACATTTGTTGCATTTTGCTGTGACTGTATATTATGTTAAAACAAAATGACAGGGAAAGTCTTTAGTGAAATTTATAAAATACTGGTGGGAGTGTATGCTGCTGTCNTGTTAAAACAAAATGACAGGGAAAATCTTTAGTGAAATTTATAAAATTTATAAAATATGCTGCTGTTCCCAAGGTAAGAACTGTTCTGGTCTTAGTCTTGAAAACAGGAGGAAGAAATAGGATTTTTGTCCCTGTATATGGGAGTTCTTCCTTCCCCTTTCTCCTCTCATTATGTCTCCTCTAGCAGTTCTGCAGTCCTTTCAGATGGGAAGGTGAAATTCTGAATACTCAGGTGAGTGCTCGTTTCTGCTTTGCAGAGAGGAGAGGCTGGTCCTGGTTTGTTTTACACCACAAATCTCTCAGCCTTAAGCACATGCTGTATTCCTTGCACAATATCAGCTTTCTGTTCTCTTGTTCCTCAGCACCTTGCTCTCTATGGTCCCGTTCCTGTACATTTAAGCAAACACCAGTTCATTTGCTGTGGAGAAATGGCTGAAAGAAGTCACAGATCTCAGTATATCATCAGCTCTGATGCCCTTTTGCAGACACAACAGAGCAAGGATTTCTGCAATCTGTTTCTGGGTACTTTTCCTATTTGTCAGGAATGACTCTTCAGCTTAAAGCTTCCAGTTACTGCCTCAGTCCCTCTGAGCCCACAGAGGCCCTGCAAGACACAGAGCCAGGGTGGCAGAGTACACAGCAGCCAGTGACCACGACCCACTGTGCTTACAGCAACCAGAAGGAGCCCCAGCATCGCCACAACTTAAACACAAACCAAACAGCCAGCATAGACCTGCCCGTGTATTCCTGGGCAACAGACACTTACTCTTTGCAGCTTCCCAGCTCTCAGACACTTATTCTTTGCAGCAGTGCAGCTCAGAGGCAGAGCCCATGCAGAGGCACTGGAGGAGCAGAGCTTTCCCTGCCCTCTGGCAGGTGCCCTCCTTATGCAATGCCTTTGCAGAGCAAGTGCCATTCTTGTTCTAGCTGGGACCTGTGCCTGCCACGTGCCTGGCCATCCTTCCCCTGAGGTACCATCCTGCATCCTCTTTAAAGAACTAAACTGCAGCAGCTCCAGGGCTGGAGCTCAAAATATTTTTCCTGACAGATTCTCAAAGGAGATGTCAGGGCAGGATTCTTCTCCCCCAGCTGTGCAATGCCTACGTCAGACCTTGACATCTACAATATCTCTTTTTATAATCAGCCACAACTAACGGGCACGTGAAGGGCATGGTTCATTTCTTTTTGCTGACTATACAGGAGGTCCACAATGATGAGCCTAGATGCAAACATCTGCATTCAATCAAGGGAGGGAGATGAATTCCATCCCAGTGCCCAAAATTTTTGGAAGCTCTAAACATTTAACCCCATTGCTTAACATTCAGAAATTATTTCGCATTTTTTAGGCTGGAAGCATTTCTCTCTTTTTTCTGGCAAGCTCAGTCTTTCTCTTCTTGCATGGTTTAAAAAAAAGAAAAATTTTGGCATCATCTCAGACTACAACGATGGATGCTAGTTAATTGTCTAACAAAATTGATTGATTAATTTTTTATCTTTCTATTTATAAAAGTCTCTTAAGGCTATGAAGTGCTACAGAAATGCCATGTTGTTGTCAATAATTAATGAAGTAACATCTGGTGGGCACAAAGATGGATCACTGTCCCACAAATAAGGGTATACTGTGTTAACTTGAATGCTATTTTTAGGTAAGCGCAGCTCATTACAAGCCTTCACAGAACAGTTTTGCCTAAAGAATGGCCCTTACCTCGAAGCTTTTATTGTTGTTCATGCTGCAGCTCAAATAAAATAGTAGCCCAACACTTTGTTTTCATCAGGATTATTACAAATATTCTTCCCTCTTTCTCCATTCTGCTCAATTTCTGGAGCCACCCCAGCAACTGGGATACCTGGTCTCCTGCCAATGCTCCATCAAGCAGCTCTCCTGTGAGCCTCTCCAGTACCCTCCCCAAGAGGTAACTTCTGTGAGTGTGTGTGTGATGCTAATGAGATGCATGTGGCTTCGTTTGATAAGTTCAGAGAAATGTGTTGTGCATTTGGGTTCCAACCCATCCCTCCTTTTCAAGGCTGCAGGAAGTAAATCAGTCATGTTTTAAATGATCCCACGCTTCAGCTGCTGCAGATTTGGAAATTGTTAATGAATGCTGCTCACAGCGTTATCTGCTTGTGGCCATATGGCTCTGTGGGGAGAAACTTCCATCCCAAAGTATTCTGTGCACCTTTCTGCTGTTCTGGCAGCGCTGCTGGAAGGCGACCATCACCGGGCTGGAGGGTGACAAACAAATCTTCTTCAGTAGCCAGTGCATTGCAAATGGGTATGAGGGAGAATTTGATTTTTATGGCTTTTACACAGGCCACTGGGGCAAATTTTGTTTTCTGTGGCACTGTAGAGCCGATCTTAAAAGCCTTGACTCTTAATGATGTGTGGACAGCATCCTGCTTGGCATTATAATGCATGAAATTAATCCTTTTTGATGCCGTATTCTGACTTGGAAACTCTCTGATTCTCTGCTCAAGCTCAGCAACCTTTGGAACAAATGTCCATTCTTTATCCCTGCATTCCAGTGCCAGAATTCTATCCCCCCATGTGTGTGACTAGTGGGAGGCCTTATCATATTGTATGTAGACTAGTATAAAAATATGAGTTAAAAGGAACCTCAAACATTCATTTCACCCATCTTCTGCCCAAAAAAGAATTACCTATATCTGGGCCATTCCTGGCAGATATTTATCTAATGTTACCATGACGGAAACTCACCCATCCAAGACAATCTACTTCAGGGCATCTGTAGCCTTAAATTCCTCTTGCTGCAGTTCATTACATTTCCTTTCCCCAGCAAAAATATGAAGGAAAAAAAAACAACCATGCTTTTTGCAGTGGCCTTTTATGTGGTGAAGACTGCATCACATCCTCCTCCTCAAACAATGTCATTTTCTCTAGTTTAGGCAGTACTCTCTGTCTTTTCTCACACATCTTGTTTTCTCTACCACTGACCTTTGTTGGCACCCTGCTCCCAGACTGTCCAGTTGATGCACAAACACTCTGAAGTGTGATGCCAGTTGTCTAAATGAGATCATCCCAATCCCTGGTGCTGAAGGATTAGTACCCGGGCTCTTCACAGGGGTCTAGCCATACATCTTAGTATGGTCTTACACATTTTCACAACAGCGTGACATTGATGATTCACACTCTTATTTTGATCTGGTGGAAACCCTTCCCACCCACCCTTTTCTCAAACCCCTCTGTACAGGACTGTTACATAGATAGCAACAACACTTGCTTTTCAGTATCTAAGGGACTTGCTTCTCTCTGATTTTCCCCTGGGAGAGAGAAAAAATCCACTGTAGCTCCCAGATGTACCTTAGAGGACCAATCTCCAAATCATTAAAATGATTACACAGATTTTCAAAGCTAATAAAAATAGACTTCTCACCATGTGAGGTCCTTTTAGTCCCTATATGAAGCTTTCAGCTTATTTTGGTTGGCACCAGCTGAGCCTTGGCCCCCCCTGGCAGAAGGATGGACCTTGCTCCAGCAATGGGAAGGTCAGGAAGGGCTTGGCTTGAACTGTAGCACCCCATGAGTAGGAAAGAGAGTTTTGTCACCTCTCCTGTGTAAGGGAATACTCTTATAGTTTAGAGCAAGGACACTGAGAAGAGCCCTTTGTTAGAAAAACAAGGCCAGAGTTAGCATATTATCTTTTGTTGCTTCCTCATGCAATGGAGAGCTGCAACAGTCCTTTTGACATTTCATTGCAAAGAAATTTCAAGGAAAAGCCCCCTTAAATGTTGTTCCAAAGGCTTCAGAGCAGCTCAGCAATAACAGACAGGGATGATTAAACTGCAGAGCAGCAGAGGTGAGTTTGATGTAACTGCTGATGTTTGGGTCATTCCGTGCCTGTTTTCTGTCCAGAGGATTTTTGTTTTGAACAGAGAAGGGTCCAGTCGCACAGCTTGCTAGGCTGAAACAGGGAGACTGAGGTCAGAGAGGAACTCCTCACTGGCCCAGAGGAGTCAGATAACTTCCTAAGGGGCTGCCTCACCATTTTCATGCTGTTAGCATGCATATGTGGCTGGAGGTGAATGCTGAGGGGAAGGTCCATAGCAAAAGCTGGCTTGCTCCTCTGTGAGGATGATGGGACAATGCTCTGTGCAAAGCAACAGGTGGGTTACTCCTCACAGTATCATGACCTCACCAAGAGCTTCCTACCTGCCTGTGGCCCCTTTCCTCTCCTCCTGCTGCCCAGCCAAGTTCTCTGACCTCCATATTCCCCTGCAGCAAGGATGAGGACAAGGCACAATTGTCAGCCTCTGCCGTGTCAGGGTCAGGCCAGCTGACAGACAAGGAACCATTTGAGCTCAAGGCTTTGGCAAGTGAAACAAGCAGTGCTGGGGTCAATCACACACAGGCCTGTGGATATTCATCATGGGTTAGAAGTGCTGTCCCCAGAGAATGGTGCCTCACACAAGGGGCATCCCTATCCCACCCTCTGTAAGAGCAGGAGTTGGGGAGAAGACATGAACTATATGGAAAAACTTGTAGGAAAGTTAATGACCTACTATGT
>VYXD01001866.1:96227-106383 GCA_013397195.1 Hylia prasina | reverse complement strand
AAAAAAGCCAACTTTTTTTCCTCAACAGAAAATCTCTAACTCTTTTAAAATTAAGCTAGTTGCTGATCTAATTCCAAATGCTCTCTGCTTGACTTGAAAGTGATTTCAGCAATGCTTTGATCTACACCCAAAAGCCACTGGGAATAGTACCAACTGCTCAAATAGGCCAAAGCCAAGAAAGGAAAGGATCCCTACACTTTAAAAGAAAAGAAAAAAGAAAAAAAAAAAAAGAGCATCCTGGTTCTTAGGCCTCCACCAGATCCACCCTGCACCCAGGCAAGCTCACAGGCTCTTAGGAATGCTTCTGTTCAAAAACAGTAATACCCTCTGGAAGGTCATGTGCTGTTGGGAATGATTTCCTTCTCTTTCTAGATCACTCTATCCAGCCTTCTAATTACAGCTGGCTACATTATTTTTACAAATAAATTATCCCACTAATTCAAGCCTTTATCCAGCTCATGAATCATTAGCAAACAGACCTTGCTTTTTGTTGCTCTTGGTAATTATTTCATGAGTGGTTCATGCAAATAGACTTCATTCAGTGGGGGGTGTCTGCAGTTTGCTCCCTTCTCCCATTCAGGCCGTGCAAGTGGCTCCCTCGCTGATGTGCTGTGCTTTACAGCTCTTGAACTACATGTCAGAATGCTTTTAATTACAAGATTTCTGCTTCCTAATGCAGAAACTCCCCCCTGCCACAGCTGTGTCCCAAACGTACATGTCAGACAGAACCCCACTCAGACCCATCCTCATGAATAAGAAACAAAAGACAGTGGGGGAGGAGTGGAGATGAGCAGCTGTGCAGAATCTGAATAAATATTCACTGATTGCCTTTTCTGCAGCATCTGCTGTCTAAGTCTCCTCCTCATGTGCAAATAACACATGAAGCGTGTGCAGGGAGAGCTCAGAGACAGTGGTATGCCACATTTTTCTACAGACTGGCCCAAAGAAGTTCACAAGTCCTAACCATGTCTCCAGACAGAAAAAAAGATCCTTTTGATCATTATAATCCCCATTGCTGCCTCATCTTCACACCTTGTGCTTCAGGCTCCCACAGCCTAGGGTGCATGCAGCTTGGCATATCCAGAAAAGCCAGAGGAATGGCAGTTTTCATGCTAGAGCAGCTCTGTTCATCATGGTACACTCACCTAAAAACTGATCTGACAGATGTGTTCTAAGATGTAGTAAAATAGCACATGACACACCTCATGTTTTTGTGCATATTTTGGAAAGAAATGCCTTCCTGACTGTGATCCATTTAGACCCTGACACACAACAATTGGCAGTAGTGGTTGTTTTCACCCAATGGGTTGTTGTACAAATTCTGTTGTTTTGCACAGGCTAAACTATTCCTTTTTCCCCACTCTTGATTTCTCCCTTGCCACACTGTGTTGAATCCACAGTATTCTGTGAGTGAGAGGTATCCTTTGTGTCTGTATTACTGCCTATATCCCAATGCAAAAAGAAAATACTTTCCACCCTTTACAATAAAAAACAACAAACAAACAAACAAACAACCCACTTGGAATAATCAGTTCACACACAGCCCTAAGGCAATTGTTCACAAGATGCTATGAGCCAGCTCGTGTGGTTCAGTGTTCACTTTTCTGTTTAATGGTGCTCCCCTTTATTTACAACCTTTTATCTGCCATGCCTTGAGGGCACTAAGAGACCTGAGCCACCTGGCTGGCTTTCCTCTGCCCATTAGCCCACACCTGAGCTTCCATAAATCTGTGTTATGTTGCCTGTGTGTGCTCAGTGCTGTCCTGGTTTCATTAATTTTTTTTCTGGAGATATACTAGGTCCACCTTGTAGAAGGCCTGGTCTTGTTCCCGGGTGGGAACCTGGACTTCACTCACCACCTTGTCTTGCCTGGGGCTGTCAGTGGACTCTGCCTCAATCAGCACCCTGCCTGGTACTGTGCCCCGTCAATGAGGGCACCATCTGGGCAGTGATCACCTCTGTGACAATGATTCCTCCTGGTTGTTTTATGCCATGAACATCATACTCCAAGGTGTTGTCGTTTATTCACGGCGTTGCACCAGGACTTCACAACAGAGTGGCAAAGATGCACACACATCAAAACACACACACATAAAAATGTGTGAAGCTTCTGACTTTGAAATAATATGACTACCTCAAACCTCCTCCTCTCAAAAGTAACCATAAGTGGCTGCCTCTTGTGGACAATCCACTCCTGCTGATCTTGAGGAAAGATCAAGGTTAAAGCTGTCACCACAGTCGTCCCCCTTATACCCAAACTCATCAGAAGGGATGAAGTTGCTGGAGTCTGTCATACATCTGGAGTATATTCCACTCTCCTGTAGAAGATGGAGGATTTCAGCCTGAGCAGTTGTCAGGGTGACATCTTTCAGCAACGATAAACTTGACAAAGAGAGTGAAGGGCACTATTATAGACAATTAACCTGATTTCAGACTATATATAGCCTCTATATGCACTGCAGACATTCACAGAGAGATTCCTGCCATGGTACAGGGATTTCTATAGCACAGTAGCTTTAAGCTGGAGGTGGGAAAGTGTCTTGAGGAAGCAAGGTAGGAGCATGCTGTGCCAAGTTCATCAGTCCATAAAAAGCTATCACAGGCAGTTATCTGCTTTAAGAGGCTATTGGGCTCTTTCTGCTTTGAGAGCATTTCATTTATTATCCTGGTTAGAATGAACTCCATATACGTTCATCAAAGGCTTCGTTTTCTTTTTTTTTTTTTTTTCTGAACAAAAACTGAGTTTTCAAAGGAACAAATGCTCATGAGAAATGCTTGTTCCCTTAGAGATTTTAATTCTTCAGAATAAAAGAAACACTTGATTCTTCTCTAATTTTTTGTTTGTATAGACTGAGGAAGGAGTATTAAAACAAACAAACATTTTTGTATTAGAAATTAAGCAGGATGAAATTGCTTAATATGACTGATGAGAGATGGTCCACATGAAATGAAATGGAAATTATGATTCAGTGATCATATCTAAATGAAACCAAGTTGGGGGAGGGGGAAAACTATGAAAAAAAATGAAAGCTATATATTTGCAAGATGTCATGAGTGCAAAACAGGCACCATATTTTGCTATTCCTAATGAGGGGAAAATGTGTTTGGGGAAAGTTGATGGTAGTTTATAGTTGCTGTTCATCAATTTTAGCCAGAGCTCTGGCTGTGAATTTCACAGCCACAGATTCCCTGTTGATATTCTTTTTCCAGACCTTTGGCTTCACTGAATGCAGGATGTTTTCAAGTGCTCATTGCTAGGAATGAAACTAATAGCAAGATTGGAGTCAGCTAAGAAAGCATGACAGACTGAAGAAGCTTTGGCATCAGAGCACTGATTTGTCACCCTGGCAACAGGGTCACAGAGTAATTTAATTCAGATTGAAAGGGAGGACTTCAGGATGTCATGTAGTCTGATTCCCCACTCTAAACAGGGCCAGCTATGAGATCAGATCGAGTTGCTCAGGGCTTTGTCTATTCTGGTCTTTGAAACATACTAGGATGGGGACTGCACTTGACCCATCAAACTAATGGTTAGTGACCTGAACCTTATCATCCTGAACAATTTAATCTATTTTATGCATCTCTTTATCTCCTCATGTTCCCACCACAGCAGTATCTCTGGTCATAGCAGTAGAGCGTGATCCTAAAAGAGGTGTTTAGAGAGGAGCTGTCTCTAACCCTGCTGCCTTACTCTAAGATTTGGGTGCATTCACTGTTAAATATTCCAATTCTTTGGTGATACCCATGAGCAAGATCAAATAACAGACTGAGAAGTTCTCCATGTTGCTTTGAAATGTGTCATGTCCAGCAAACTCTTAATCCAGAGGTATTTGCACGGAGCCCTAACTTCCTTAGGCATTATTTTTTGCATCCCTGTCTGTTAAGCACCTGTGCTGCCTGCTGATAGGTAGGCTGACGTCAAAAACATGTTGGCAAAAATTCAGAGGCACAACTGTTCTTAATCCCCGAGATACACTCAGAGTTAAAGATTCATACTTGATACTTGCAAGTCCATACTAATGGCTCAGTGCTTGTTATAAACACCCAGAAAAGATCTTTAGGTATAGAACACCTGCTAACAAAAGTGGTGTCATGACTAAATAATAAAGTTCTGCAAATTTCTCATGTTCATTTCTGCAGTCGTGGCTATAATGGAAACTGAGGTTGCTCTCAGGACTGGATTAGTTCTACACCAATAATGATAACTTCAGCTGACTTTCGGTGCCAAAAATAGAGTAAATTACTTGTCGTTACTCACACAGCTGCCTGTTTTTATTAGGGCTAACTCCTGAACCATTTAGTGGACCATGCAGTGTGGCTGTGCATTGAGAAACTTCAGTATTGGATTCTGGAGAGGACAACAGAGAGAAAGGTGGATGCAAAGTCATCTTACTGTTTCATTACGCATTCTGTGAGACAGGGCTCCTGGTCAGTGAGGGTGTTTAGAAGACACTTGATGATAATGACAGCTGTTAAACTTTTCATTTATTTCTTGTCAATTGACTCTAGCAGACAGCTTCAGCACATAGCCATACACTCTTTTATCTACACTGGCATATGCCAAGATACATAGAGTCAAAGTGCCTATTGTATGTCTGCAATCTTCATCCTTAAGTCCTTACAGGAGCAGAAAAACCTTGGAGTCAGCAAGAAGGCTGCCAGCATTCAGTCCACAGCTGCCTGTGAGTGTGTCCACGCTGCTGCTTTAGGGACACAAGGAAATGCTCCTTCTACTCCCAAAGTCCACCTGCACCTATTAGGGATCCATGAGACGGCTGAGAAGAGCATGCCAGAGGGTGGCCAGAAGGAGTCAGGGACTGTTGACTTCCTAAAAGTTCTTGAAATTTATTTTCCACAGGATATGGTGTAAAAGAGGCTCTCCTCTTAAAATTATTTTTTTAGGCATGACAGACTTTGCTAATGCGTTGCATTCCAGGGGATGGTGTATTCATAGGGGAAATGTCAGAACAAAGGCCCTAAAGAAAAAGAGGTATTTATTACCTAGACTGAGGGGATCTGTACGTATTCTGGATTTCAGGAATTCAGTTTAGCTATATATTTTTATGCTATCATATTTATAACTGTTATGGATGACCCATATATTTTATATGAAAAAAGAATACTTTGTTAAAACAGTTACAGATGCCTACAGCTAAAATCCACTCACAGAAATGGTTACTGGCAAAGAAAAGTCCTTTAGCATTCCCTTCTTTAACATATCTCAGCCCAACAAAAGCTATTCACATTTTCAGCTAACTGAATCCCAGTTCTAAGGTACTTTGCAAATGGGCAGTAACACAATAAATACCAACTTTCCTATAAGTCACACTAAAAGTCAAAAGTTCACCTCTCTGAATGGCCAAGATGCATATGCACTTTCTGCAACAAAGAGAGTGTCAGATGTGTTACTTTTCCAGGGGGAGGAAGAGATTATACTTGAGATTTTCCATTTTAGTGCATTTGAGAGACATTTTTTATCCATTTAATCCTCTAGCATCAGTAGCAAGAAAGAGATTACTTTCTCTTGGAGAAAAAATGGATATAAAGCCGTTCAATAAATCAATAGTGTGCTTTCACGTGGAATATTGTGTTCATTCCTAGTCACCAGCCATCAAGTGGTAGCAGTAGAAATGCAAGTAACTCAGAGATGGGTGACATGAGTAATTATCTGCTTGGGACACTCCTGTTGAGGAAAGATTGAGAAGGATGTGATCTCTTAGTTTAAAGAAGATACATATGAGAAGAGTAAGGTTAGGGAAATATATAACAGCAAATGGAAGACCAAAAGTAGGGTTAGCATTTCTTGAGCCTCTTCCCAATAACACAAACACTGTGAAAATTCCAGGCCTGGAGCATTTTTGCATGTGTATACTATTATAATAACTAGTGTTTAATACAGCATCTTTTAAAACTGTGAGCTTTATAGACAGACTTAAAGACACAAAGCACTCACTCAGCATTCAGCCTCATCATCCTGTGGAACAGCTGTAACCACTCTCAGTCAGCACAAGCCACCACAAAATGAAAATTCTACATTTAAAAATGTACATTTCAATAAATATTTCTACCAACACGTATAAGAGTGCTGCACTGTTCTTCCTTTTCCTCTGTCTGTTTGGTTTGGATTGACATTGGAATGAACACAAGTTTTCAATAACCGGATTGTTATGGACAGCTAGTTTGGGTTCTGTAACATTTAGGGCTCAGTGAGATGATTCCCTTGAATGTATCATTGTTCAGCAGCTAAACTTTCTCTGCCACTATGGCAAGTATCTTCTCTTTGTTTATATGCTTCAAAGTCTTTCATAGCCCTTGGTCTTACATAGGGTCCAAGGAAGAGAGGGGTCAAGACACATGGGGCTACTGGGGACTTGATCAGCTTATAAGAAGCCTTGTGCTACAGTTGCTTTTGTTAGCTGGGACTGGACTGTATCACCTTGGAAAACGCTTGCATTCAGAAGTTCCCAAATCACTGCACATTGTAGCAGCAGGATAGTAGTGTTTCCATTATGAAAGCCTGTAGAAGTCATCTTAATTGCAAGCTAAATTTCTGGTCGTACTCCTGGTTCTTCCCACTGCAGACTGAATATATGGCCCATAGGACAGTTTAGATACATAAGTGTCATCTGCTGTTTCTTTTATTTACCATGAATATCTTATTTCTGGTGGAAGAAAGAGAGCCGCTAGTGATGGAACAAAGTAGAGCTACATGCTGGGGGAAATTGGTGGAATTTGTGAGATTTAGCTGAAGATGCAAATTTGTTGTATTATCTCAGAGTCTGGTAGAATAAATCCTGACACTTCATGACCTGAAGGCATGGAGCACATTCGTACAAGAAAGCTTGGGGTGTAAATCATGCTTTGCTCGGAGCTTAGGCAGTAGGACTTGTGGTGCCCATGGCTTAAGCTGGCTCCCTCCACAAGCGCTCTTTAAGCACTATCAAGGCAAGTTGCAATGCAGTGCTGTGATTTTTTTTTGTCTGTAATCTTCATTGGGATATCAGCGTGCCAGGAAAGGTAACAGCCACCTGACACCCCTTATCATCCCAGGGTTTCAATCCAGAACCCCCTGCCAGCACAGAGGAGCCCTAAGATGTTGTGACAAATATGCTTCTCTTCACCCACACCACTGCTAAACATCTTCACCTGTAGCACTGCTGACAATCCAGCCACGATTAGTACTGTTCATATGGAGCTGAGCTCCTCTCCCATTTTATCATTCAGACACAGATGAAAGGCTGATTTTCCCTTTCCTGTGATGTATTCTCTTTTAAACGCTTGACTCAGCAGAGAGGTGACCAAGCATCTCCTGAATGATTTGCATTGCAGCAGGCACCTGGGCTTTTCCTTAGCCCAGAGTGACACAAGTGCTGGCACTTGGTGTCTTGACACTCACAGTGTATTGAATGTGGCAGGGGAAGAGATGAAGGCAGGCAGAGAAAATGTGTGCTGTCTGGGGCAAGGGAATAAGACACCCGTCCTGACCCATGTCCAATGGCAATGGAAACTCACAGAAAGCTGGACTACAATATCCCACGTGTTTTTGCACAGAAGCTGTGTTGTGAATATACACCGGAAGCAGATTTCAGAGTAATTGCCATTTTACATACTGCATTTCCCAGATAAACCTCTCATTGCCCTCATGGGTGTTTACTGTTTGTTTGTTTATGCTGAACAAGAACAAGCTGAGGCATATGAACAAATAACATCTCTGTCTGGTGTTGCACTTAGTGATAAAACATTGTGCCTGAGAGTCTAATGATAAGCATGGACCACAAGCAAATTTCTGATAAAGATATGTGTTTTGCTAGGGAGAGTTGTTTTTCCTTGCTTGGATTAGTTCCCTATTAGCCATTGTTGGAGAGTAACCAAAGAGTCTTTTCCTTACAGAAGAGATGAGGATGCTGGTTGAGTAGATGCTTATCTTGCTCCAGGAAGAAGCAATGCTGGCTCTCTCCCTCTGGCCTGCTCCTGGAGACCCCAATAAGCCTGCTATGCACTGGGAAACCACTTGTCAGTTGGGTCAACTTCTCTTTCCTGGTGATCCCAAGGATTTGAAACTGATGAATGAGATCATAACATCTGTGGAATTGGCCATTTATAAAAAACAAGAATTTTTTCAAGGGATTATAATGAAATTTTTATCTCACTCTGTGTATGACTATCAGTACTTCTATATCTCCAGTCTCACACTTATTATTGATTGTGACGTCCTCTGCTGCAAAATCCCCTGCTTAACAAACAATCCCTGTAACCCAAGCCCCAGGGAGGCTGCAGACAAGGCATCCTGTTATGATGGACACTTGCTCATCTGCCTCAGAAGCTCCTGCCTGCACAACTTAAAATACTGCCCTCTGAAAACCCTTGGGAAGATGGAGAGATGCCACTGATTCCCAGTCTATTGCCAAACAACTGAACATGTGACATGGCCAGCACCACTGGCCCCATTTCAACATATCCTGTGATAATTAGCTAGAGGGAAAGCAATTAGACAAGAAAAACATTTAGCTGAAAAGCAGATAGAGAAATATCCTGTCTTGCCTTATGGCTACTATCTAAGGGACTTCCTCCCTCCAGAACAGTTGCACAGATCCAGCTGTGAACTGGACTCTATCTCATCATCTTTGGACCAAAGCACAAGAAGTACCTTTTCCACAAACTCCCACAAAACTCTGCTGCTGTAAATAGGACGAACAAGACATCTTTGCCTTCCTTTATTTAGTATGTCTTGGCATTAAGTATCTTATCATGAGCTTACTGAAGACAGATAGACTTGACAGGTGCCAAGTTCCAATGCAGTAATTTTTGTGGTTCTTATAGGCAAAAGAGAAAGCCATCTAAAAAGTTAGCCTCTAGCACTGTTATGAAACATGGATGTTGATATAGTCCTGACACCAGATCACACACTCCACACCCTGTGAGACGAGCCACGAGTGCAGGAGTGAAAAACTCACATTGAACTTAGCTCATCACAGACAAACTGTACTGAGATGGCAGCACATAGGGAAAGAAATTTTTCAGCTGCTCATGTTGCAGTGCAAAGAGACTCTGTAACAAGCAAAAGAATTAGAAATTCTCATTGATATAATTGGCATTGCTGAAACCTGGTGGGACAATTCACATGGGTGGAATGTTAAAATCCATGGGTTTAATTGGTTTAGGAATAAGTGAGAAGAAAAAAGAACTGGAGGTGGCAGTCTGCATTAAAGATGTCATTACTTGATTTAGAGTTATTGATAATCCAGAACCAAAGAATGTTGAATATGTAACCTAATAAAACTCAAGAGGCATGCAGGTACAAGGATGTTCCAGAGTGCTAAATCAAAGCAGAAAATAAGGTGAGTTATTCTTTAAGCACCAGTCTCTTCTTCATACCTAATGCGGAAGGGAAAAAAATGAAAACATTTTTTTAATGAGCTTTGATTATAAGGATATATGCTGGGGCTGACAGAGTTTAAAGGTTTCTAAAATTACAGATGATAATGACTGTGAGATGATTACATTAAATGTGGGCAAACAGAGGGCAGTTGCAAAGAGCCAATTTCTCAACAGCAGAAGAAAAATACGAGTGAAATTGATGGGGAAAAATTAGGCATGAAAGATGAATGAAAATTGGCAGGTCTTACAGAAAAGTTTGCTGGAAAAAAAGTACGTCTTTTCAATCAACCAAAGGGATGCTTTGCCTTGAGAGCTCATCATCCTTATTCAGCTGCAAAGTCAAAGCAGCAATCAGAAACTGGGAAGACATGTACAATAAATGAGTTATACTGTATCAGAAAACAGATGACAGGCAATATAAATTAGAAGTCATGAATATAGAAAATTGATAAAGGAAACTAAACATAAGTTGAAAACAAGTACGTGGTAAGGTTAAGGACAATAAGAAGTTTAAGGAATGAAATAAATTCTATCAAAGTTCATGACTATTGGAGATAATATTTTATTATATGTTGGTGTCTGGGTTAAGAAGACAGGTATCCACCAGGGAAAGATGGAGTTTCTTTGGAATTAAGAATGCAAACCCCCCTGCCTCCAAATTATTATAATTTTGTAATTAAGGGCTTTCAGGCAAAGATTTGGGAATAGGAATAACAGTTCTTTACTAGGAATATTAAAAATACAAATGTAGTAGTACAAAAAAACAAGCCAACAAACA
>VYXD01001866.1:75389-95915 GCA_013397195.1 Hylia prasina | reverse complement strand
CCCCCCGAGTAACAAGAGAAAAAAAAAAAAAAAAATCCCCAACTGCTTTCAGCAGATGAAAATAGAATACACATTTTTGGTTCCATAACCCAAGACAATTGGAAAAAAAGAGACTGACTTAAGTACTTCTAGTTTGTATTTTAAAAAACACAGCAACATTTTAAGAGGATGAAGAAGTGCTTTCCAGTCCATTAGTGTCTTAAGCTATTAAAAATCACACGTTAAGGTTAGATATTTTAACATTTCCAGATCTGGATGACTTTTACCCAAGAGTCCAAAGGAGTTCACAGTGTCACTTATTGATTAGAGTGAGTAATCTACACTAAACAAATCTTGGCATGGAGGCAAAATCTCCGAAGACCGAGAGAACCCTAATGCTGTGTTAATGTAGCAAAAAAATGCAAGCAGCTTGTTCCAATGGTAGGTCAGATGGCCAGATGTCTGCTGCTGACAAAGTAATGTTAAGAAATACAACTAATGACAATCAACATGTCAAACTTTTGTGATTTGCTTGGACTTTCAAGTTTAGCTGAAGAAGTTAACTACACAAATTTCTCTTCACTTAGTAGTGCATGATATTCTGATTAAAAACCAGACCTGTGATGATTTTACAACACCCATAAAGCACATCATAAATGGGTTAAGAATAAACAGCTGTAAGGCCTTTAAAAAGAGTTATTGGGAAGAACAGCTCCTCAAATGGGGATGGTGTCTCACACAGCTCCACAATCAGACATGGGCCTGATGCCTAATGATCTGGAAGTAAATAAAAAATCACAGCCAGTAAAGTTTATAGAGAGATAAAGTTTGGTAGATAGTAAATATAAGAAAAAAAGCCATCATGGACCTTGAAGTGCATTCAATAGCAAGTGGATGCTTAGAGACAAAACGCATTTTGACATGGTTCAATGAAAAACTAAGCAAAAAGAGCACGAGATATTCCTACCACAACCGTCTTGTGACACATCAACTCTGAAGAGGATCTAGTGGCAAAGCCAGACAAGTAATAATCATCTTGTACCACCCTTTGACAAAGATAATAAGAGCTTTCAATGCAGAAGAAAAAAGCGTTTCTTACTTCTCTGTTGTAGAAGGGTTATTTTATGTTTGCATGGCAGTATTACAGAATCACAGGATATGCTGAGTTGGAAGAGACCCACAATGATCATGGAGTCCAACTCCTGGCCTTGTGCAGGACCATCCCCAAGAGTCACACCATGTGCCTGACAGCATTGTCCAAACACTTCTTGAACTCTGTCAGGCTGGGTGCTGTGACTGCTTCCCTGGGGAGCCTGTTCCAGTGCCAACCACCCTCTGGGTGAAGAACCTTTTTCTAGCATCCAAACTAAACCTCCCCTGACACAGCTTCAGCCTGTTGCCTCAGATCCTGGTTGCCAGTGAGAAGAAATCAGTACCTCTCCCTCCACTTCCCCTCACACAGAAGATGTATACTGCAATGGGATCTCCCTTCATTAATCAGACTAAATCAAGAATACTACATTCAGATCTGCTGTCCATCCTTTAAAGGATGCTGAAAAATCAAAGAGAAAAACAAATAGCAACTAAAATCTTTAGAGATCCGGAGAAAGTGGCTTTCTATGAGAATGTCAGGGTTGAGTTTGTTTAGTTTATCAAAACCAGGACAGAGAAGTGATTTGATTGCAACTTACAAGTACCTTCATGGGGAGAAAATGCCAGCTAATAAAGGGGTCTCTCTAATCTAGCAGAAAAGAAATAACGCAGGAGTCACTGACTGAAAGCTGGACAAATTTGGGCTGGAGGCAAACCACGAATTTCAACAGAGGATAATCAGCCAGGAAACAGCACTGACATAAGATGTGGACATCACATCTCCTGCTCTCCTTGAATCAAGACTCAATGTTCATCTAAAAAAAAGGTGCTTTCATGAAACAAGTTCTTCCAGCCATTATAGAGGCAATGGAGTAAGAATATGAAAGATCCACAGTGCACAGAAGGTCAGACTGATCAAACTGTGATTCCTTTTAGCCTGAAACGTGGCAGGCCCAGGAATTGCATTTGCATTCAATTGGTCAAATGAACCACACTGTAAAAATCTAATCTCCAGAAAAATAAAAAGAGGGTCTTTTTCTACCACCTGCAAATGTGTTATTCCCCTCTACTGACCATCCACTTCGAAAGCAGATGGGGACCCTAAAGAATGAAACATAATACTGTGCTGCTCCTTCATCTGTGTCCTTTATTGTTGCCTTTAGAGATTTGGGTAGGAATCCCTAAAAATCAGCAAAACATAAGCACAAGATCATTTGTGGCATAGCAGTGTGGAGACTGTTGAACTCACTTCTCTCATTTGAAAGTCTGTCTTTTCCTAAAACCTTCTGGCATTACTTGCTAGTATTGTGTTGTGCTGTAGTGCTGCAGGGAAAGAATTTGTACAAAGCAGGACCAACTAAAGGCAGCTGCAGAGCCAGGAAAGACCTTTAATCCACAGGACAAAACAGCACTGATAATACTTCCAGAGCAGTTGGGGGCTGGTTTAGTCATCGAGCCGTACTGGCCGCACAGCCCAGACCATAGGAAGGTAGGAATTGCCCAGATTTATGAGGTATCCCCACCAGTGATACACCACGTGCTAGTGCCCACTTGCCAGAGGCCACCACAGCACCTCACCTCCTGTTTGAGGTATGAATGCCTGGGTATTGTTTCTCTGCTGCCAGCCCAAGGGCCGGCTCCTGAAGGTCGATCTGGTGAACTTCTCCTTGCAGTCTGAGTAAAGGCAAGAGAATGGAAAAAGCCAAAAGGAAAAAAATTCAACTCCATCCTGCAGCCAATTATTAATCATATGCGGTTTCCCAGAATTTCCGGAGTAGTGCCTGGATCCCCTCAGGACCATGCATTAGCCTTGTGAATCAGAAACAAGCTTTTCTCTTTCTTTTTCCCAAATAATTGACACTTTCTTTTTCCATTATTTTGCCTCTTTTCTCCTCCCCATCATCAGCACACCTTCATTCCTTTCTTTGATCCTTCTTTTCTCAGCTGCTACTTTCCAGTATCTGTATCTCTTCTTCCATCATCTCTTTTGTTCCATACTGTTTTCTCTCATATTCCCTTTCTCACAGCTCTACCACAGCAGTGCCCTGACACAGGAAAAGTGATCTGTTTCTATAAGAACAATACAGCTGCAGCCTCAGCCTATTTAATTAAAGCCTTGAGTTTATGGCAAGAACAGCTTCTGAGTCCCTGAGGTAGAGGCAATATTTTGTATTAATATTTGATATCTTATTTAGGATGTTAAATCAGATGCATGAAATCTCCCAGGAAGAATTGAAGGCCGAGTTCTGTTTAAATGATATAGTGCTAAGCTAGTCTGATGGACCACCCCTTCTTGTCTTCCTGCCAGACCTCTCTGAGCAGCCCTGGTTTTAGATGGAGCACAACCTGCTGTCAGTTGGAGAACCAGAGGAACATTATTTATGAAACGCCTATACAGCTTACGTTAAGATTCCCTGCAACCGTGTCATCTTCCAGCTTTTGTCTTGAGTTACTTCCCTCTCTGGTGGAGCACCTAACCAAATGCAAATGCTGAGTCAGATGCCTTCCCACATAACTTAGACCAAGCAAAGAAGATGACTGTGCATTTTTTACTCCCTCTTTCTCAGACACACACATATGCAGCGGGACATTCCCCCACTGTCTGAATCAACATTTATGGCTGGGGGAATTACAAGAGACCATACACTCATTGCTTCAAGATGCATAAAGCCAAAGTGATTTGGACCCTGTTGAAGATGAAGTTTTCCCAGCTTTCCCCTTTAAACTTCATTCAGCTGATGCTTGTACTTTCTTTCATGTTACCCCCAAAACGTGTATGCACCCTTGTCTCCTCTGCAGATATTTTGGAGACCTTCATCTCCAGAACAACTTCATTCTTCCAGTTTTGCCCCTGCAGTTCCTGACTGAGCTCTTCTCTCTGAAATTCTGCATCTCAAGGTGGCATTAGCTGTAGACTGTTTCCCTTCCCAAGCCTAAAAGGGTTCAGTAAAGGTAACTCAGGGCACAATTTGTTCTCATTGCATTTTTCTGTGCTTGAAGGTGGGGGGGGGAGGAAAGGTAGATGAATTGTCTATTTGTCTCTCATCTTCCTCCTGAGAGAAGGTGATGGGATACAAGGAAGTAAGAAAAGAGGGGCAGGGGAAGAATATGCCTCTTATAAGCCTTCACTGTCTTTTCTGCTCCAGGAGGCAGGTGAGACTGGAGAAAATCAGTCCTTCATGCCACAGGCATGGCTTGTGTTCAGACAGGCATCAATGCTGAAGGACCAGTAGTCAGACACAAATCATGCAGCTGGGAAAAAAAATATTTCTCTGGCCTGGAGTTTTGGTCTGAAGAGGTCAGAGCTATAAAAAGCTGTGATCTTTGTGTACTGCTTCTTGAAGATAACATTTCCATCCACTCTGCCCCGGGGAATCCCTGGCACAATGGCTCCTCACTGCATGTCTGCTACTCTTCACAGAGTCCCTTTTCAAAGAGCTATACCTGACTGGCTTCCTTTTTTCGGGATGCAGTATCTCAGCTTGAGAGACCTCAGCAAATGGGTCAGTGGGAGAAGACAGGTTACCTGCCCCACAAATGCCCAGAAGGGCAGTAACAGGACTAGCGAGGAGAAAAAGAAAACCAGCTTTTTTCCTCCCTTCTGGGCTTGGGCAGACTGACAGGCACAATAAAATGTGTGGGTGTCACTTGGCAGGTGTGAATCGTTCAGACAAGCTACAGTACACATCTCTAGTTGTTTTAAACTGTCTTCATGCATCAGACCTCATGGCCCCTTACAGAGATTTATTGCCACAATCTTTCATCGAAAGGATTAATGTCACCAAGACCGGGCCACTTTGGACATTTGCATCAAGGCTGCCAGCCTGGTAGTCAACATTTCTTCCGTGGCTGTTTCATTCCCAAGTTATTTAGGAGAAGATCAATACAGGGAAAGGGAAATTTTGGCATCCTTCAGGTGAAGCAGTGTCCTCTCAGCAAAATGACTGACCGCCTCTCTGCAAATGCACAGTGCATTGCCTCGCTGAGCAGAGAAATCCCACCCAGGGCCTGGAGGCAGGTTTGGGAAGGAAGTACAGCCCGAGGTCTGGGCAAGCATCTGGAAAGTCACACTTTCTCTGGTTAAAGTCTGAGGCTGACTCACTGCCTAACCCCCAGGCAAACCACGCCCTTTGCTGAGCTGGTTTTCCTGTGTGAGTTAGGGCTGACAGTAGGGACATAGCCTAGGGAAAGATGAGGAAGTCTAAACTTACTACTGTGAGCAAAAAATCATTGTTGGTGTTGAGCAATTAGGTGTGTTTTGTGTGTAGTGTTTGGCAGATTCTGGCGTTAGATATGGCTTCATGCAATCAGAGGATTATTTTTTTCCTGAGAAACAGTGATCAGCTTTATCTCAATAATAAATCAGAATAGTTTTCCTTTTTTTTTTTTTTTAATTTCCTCATGAAAACAACACAGACATTTTCCCACCCCAGAGCTAGCACTTGCTCCTCTCTCGCTCACTGCTGGCTACACAGGAGCCTGTGAGCAATTAGATTTCTTTTATCAGGCTGCCTGCCAACATGATTAACCCACCAGCTCCTCAGCAGAATCACGACACTTTTGGGAAAGCAAAAGCCCATTGCCACTATGGACAGACAGTCCTGCCTCCCTTGCTCTGCGTAGTGCACATCCACAGTTGCTCCCTGTATGCGTGTATTACATTGTCCCCAGGATTAATCATTTTTTTAAATGGATTTTTAGGGCTTTTTTCACCTCTGGACTGAGTGGCACGTTGCTCTGTGTGTATCTGTGTGTATCTTTGTCTCTCTGTGTATTTAAGCAAGCTGGAGGATGCTGGCCTCCCACTGCAACAAGCACAGACCTGAAAGCTCTGCAGAACTGCCTTGGTGCCAGGCAGCCTCTCTACAGTGCTGTACCATGGCTCCCAAGGGCAAATTTTCTTCCTTATATAAAATACACAGTTCTTCATGTCCTTCTTTCGGCTAATGCGACCAGTCCTATTTTGGTCATATACATTTGTGCTATAAATGGTATCCTGAAGTCAGAGCTTATCAACATTGGCTCTGGTCTCAGGGCTTCTTTTATTGCATCAAGGTGCATTGACATTCGTCCATCTAATTTACTTCTCTTATTTTTGGCTTTTTTTTTTCAGGAAATTGGTCAGGGAACATGGTAATAAGCAAAAATTCAAAAATAGACATCTGATAATGATCTTCTACCCCTAAAACTGTCTTTCTTTTTGAAGCTAGTAATTCAGCACTTCCCCTACAACTCCATCTTTAGAAATTACTTGGTTTTGATTTTCCCAGTGTCCCTAAGATACTTTAAGTATGGACTCTCTGCACCAGTCTGTGTATATTTAGCAGCAAAGGTAGAAAAGAAAGCTGCTGATAGTTATCCCCACTTTGACTGTTAAGTTTTCAGACTGATTTCACTGAGGTTGAACATAGCTGCAGTCAGTTCTGTAAGAGATCATGTCCTTTAGGCTGCTGTATCCTCCACTTGGAGCTGCAGAAATAAATCCAGGAGATGCTGGAAGGCCACCTGTGGCCCCAGGAGTTCAGACATCAGTGTAATCTTGCCAAGGTGGCAAAGCAGATTTCTGTTTGCATCCCAACTCCAGGGCAATCAGCCATACACACTGGCAAGGTCTCCTATGGCCATGTACCTGCTTCTGTTTGGCACATTTAGCAGACCACCTCAGTGAAGCAGAGGGTAGCTGGTGCTTCAAAGGGAAGCCCCAGAGAAACACTGAGTGCTGTGAAGAGACAGCAAAGGCAGTGATTCTGTTCACTGCAGACACCAAGAGCTGTGCTGCTTCCTTCCTTCACCCCACGCTTGGAGGACTGTTTTGTGGGAAGAAGCATGTCTTTTTGATGGCATGCATTGCCCTGCATTGCTGCCTTTGCCATGTACAAATGTGTTGACAAACTTGCTAAAGATGTTAGCTCTTCCTCCTAGCTGTCCCTTTGGCTATATATCCCCTGTTCCCTCCACAACTGTGTGTTTCTACCTACAAAAAAAAAATTTAAAATACGGGTCTTTTTTTCCCACGTCTGAAGTGCAGTTCAGAGCTTCCTGGGATTTCATTCAGGCCAGAGATATAGTAAATCAACTTCAAAGATTCTCCTCAGACTGCTCCATCCCATAATCTTCACCACCTCCTTCCCTGCTCCGCCCAAGATGCTCTTGCCATTTTGCCTGTAGTTTATCTTGTAGGTGCTAACAATAAAGCTCTTCCTCATTGCCAGCCTGATTAGTTTTATCAGCCAGCCTGCCTTGCTTTTTTTTTGTCTCGGATTTTTCCTTATTCTTCTCTCTCTTATCTCTAAGCTGTGGTAGAAGTGTTTGGGGTTTAGCTTTGGACAGAAGTCCAGAAGGCTTTAGGCTGTCTGCCATTCAATGGATCAAACAGAGAAGATCCTGCTGAATCATGTGCAACCTCCCACTGGGAGCACAAAATGTAGGACAAAAATCACCTGAGATCCATTTACCTAGTTACATTTCTTCTTAGGGCCTGGTTCATCCTCTTGATTAATTTTTATATCCAGTGATGATCAAAATACCTTCAAATGGCTTTACTTGGGGGGAGGAAATACTGGAAGTAGTTTCTCAGCCTACTCAGAAATGTTTAACCAAGCCCTGCACAGCTCTTTCTGCTGTAGTGCTGCTCCCTCTGGCCATCAGGTCATATTATCAGAGATAATCAGAGCGTATCAGTTTCACACAAAGCTCAGCCAGACAAGTAAGACAAGACAGTCTCCAATGTGCCATGAATGTCTCGCTCACATCACATATCATTTTGCTTTTAGCAAGACCTCCCTGTCACAGAATATGATGTACAGTCCCCATCTTCTTGGAGGGCAGCAGTGAAAAACAGGTTACAGCTGTAAAATGTTTTATTCTTAAGGCCTATTTATTATTTCTATCCTCATTCTGAATCTGAACATCTCAGTATCTATCTTTCTGTGTTTGTTTTAGCTTTATTTCTGAGGCTGTCATGCCTCAGAAAATACTTCCTTCTGCTCAGTAACACCAGGCAACAGAGTTTTCCAGACTGCAACAGGGGAGGGACCAGTGTGCCACAGTACTGATGACCACAAGGTAAGGGAACAGGGCTGGGAACCAACATGGTGCAAGAGGTTTCTTACCCAAAAAGGGAAGTCATACAAAGGGACTGTGTGTGCCTTCATCCAGCTTCCTCTTCATCTTCCAGATTGCAGTGAGCAAGGAAGGATCATGTGGGATCACACAGACATGGTAGGATGTTACTGGTAAGTGGAGGTCATGGATGTTCTTTAGGAAGGACAGGCAGGGGCAAAGAAAGTATCATGAGGAGGTTGCATTGGGGTTCCATCACAAACCCCTTGACCAAGAGGAGGAAGTAAATGAGGCTTTTTAAAAACAGTTAATAGAAATCTCCTTAGTGCAGGTCCTGATCCTCACAAGGAATATCAACCATGCAGACATCTGCTGAGAGGCCAAGTGGAAACCCAGGTATGTCCTAGGAACCTCAAAACACTGCAGGGATAAAGCGATGCTCTTCCTGCTCACAAACAGGGGTAATAGTGGTGAACGATGTCACAGAAAGTAGTTTGGACCACAGTGACCATGCAATCACTGAGTTTAAGATCTAGAGAATGTTTGGGAAGGTAAACAGCAGTTAATACTCTGGATTTTCCCAGAGCAAATTTTGATTTTTTAGATACTTTCTAGGCAGAATCATATGAAAAAGAAGATGCTTTAAGGGGCTAAAGATACTGAGGGAGGCTGACTGATTCCTAAAACAAAATTATTGAGGGCTTAGGAAACACACAATCTTGTTCAGCAGAAAGATTGGGTATTTCAGCATAGGGGCCATTTGATTAGCAAGGAACTTCTCAATGAATTAAAATGCAAAAGGAAAGTATACAGGCAGTGAGACAAGGATAGACATCAAAGGAGGACTACAGAAACCTTTCGTGGTTCCTTGGGGATGAAATAATGAAGACCAAAGCAAACTAGGAACAGAACAAGAGAGATTGGAAACCTCAGCAAGAAACATCCAGATGGAATTCATTTTAAAAAGTCAAGGCTAAAATATTGCTAGCACATACTCAGCAAATAAAAGATATGTGAAACGTTTCTGGTAACAGCATAGGTCCTAGGGACAGGAAGCACCAACTAAACAGAAGGTTTTAATATAAAAATGTGCTGAAAATGGTCCTTGTTGCTTTGGGCACCTAAGGAAGATGGGGGGAATCTGACTGGCAAGAGTTTACATCAGCTGTGTACTTGTGGCACTTCTGGCAATTTCTGGAACTGGAGATCAGAGAAAAATGATGAGACCAGTCAGAGAGCTAGAAGGTCAAATTTACAGCAAGTATTACAGAAGTTAAATCTACATTTGTGGGATAATAGATGACCAAAAGCAAACACAGCTATTCATCAATAGCTAAAGGGCAAGGTTGCTAGGGAGGCAGGAGACAAGCTAGGAGAAAAAGAGGATATTTCCAACTCAGTATTCTCAGGGTTGCTGTTCCCTGAGATTTCCTCAGGGTTGCTGTTCCCCGAGGTAATAAGGTTTCCGGACTTTTCTTGCCCAAAAAGTTCCATGCCGGTGCCAGAGAAGACAAGCTGAGTCTGACAGTTTGTGTTTCCAAAGCTGTTTATTCTTTCATTATCTCTCTGTTCTGTCTCTGCTCTGCAAGGCATCCCCAGCAGAGCGGGCCACGCAGCAAAGACAAGTGGGACAGAGGGTCCGGACTTTATGTACCGTCCCCTTGACCCAATCACCATCCAAAATGTACTTTTTATTTAAAAATCTTACCAATACTTACTACCTATGTTAACATGTCATCCCTGCTCTAAACCAATCCTTAAGATACAACTCAGCAAAAGATGGGGGACGAGAACAAGAACAAGGAGGACAGGGCCACTCCCCAATTCCTCCATCTTGTCTCTTAAAACCCCATATAGTAAAAATCCTAACTTCTATATCTACATTCTGTAATAAACTAACTACTACTTATTATAAATTCTTTCAACTTGTGGTTCTTCATACAATGTGGATATTCATTCCCATGGCCAGAAATCAAGAGCAGTGTCCTCCTGGGCTCTGTGTGAGGCTGGCTGACCCCCTTGTACAGGGCCCAAACCCCCCTGTCCGGTCTCCAAACCCTTCAGGGCAGCTAGAGGGATGTCCTGGACTCCAACAAGTATCAGGTAAGTTTTATGGCCAAAGTTGCACTGGGTTGTGGAAAAGTTTCCTGATGGCAGAGATGGAAGCTCTCTACTTCATTTCACTTGTACAGAGGCCTCTGTGCTGGGTAGCACAGAGGGATCTGTGCCAGTAGTGGGTGGGAGGTTTTGGAGTCAGGATGTGAGAGGGACAAGGAGAAAATGGTGTCAAGTCCTAAGAAGGGCATGTTTGATTACCCTGGATTTTTGCCTGCCATATGCTCTTCCACCTTCACCTGAACCAAAACAGCCACCAGGGATTGCTGCAGGAAATCAGAAATTGGGCTCAGAATACAAACCTGATTTTTTGTAACCCTTATTTTTTGGTCACACTGCAACAGAACTGTCTTATCTCCACCTAGGAGATAGCAAGAGCTTTGAGCATCTCCCATGGACCCATTCCCTCTCTCTACACAAGATTGACAGTGAAGTCTCTCAGTTCCTTTGCAGTAAAGTGCAATTCAGTCAGGCAAGAGGGACACAAACAGGATTTGGATTAAGAAGGTGTTGGAAAGGAGTGGGTAAGAGTGCTGGATATATGAAAGATTAATTCTTCCTTACTGGAGCCATTTGGGGAGGACAAATCAGAGACCTTATAGACATAGACACCAGGAGTTGAGACCCGCATACCAGGTGAACTGAGGGCTGTGTAGGGTAGGGAGAGGCTGCATCAAGGTTCCCCAATGCAGTCCCCTGTCCCCACCACATACACATCGACCACAAACTTTTTGCATCCTGTTTCCAGGCTCTTCCACACTGGGCATGCAACTGCAGATTTAACTCTCCACACACACGTCAGAGAGAAATGGCAGCTTTGGACAATTGCAGTCTGTTTAACTGGAAAGCTGTTCTGTCCATGCAGATGGCAAAAGGGAGGCAATTCCCCCCGTCCCCGGACCAGCTCACACCTTGCAGTGCTCCAACCAAGTGCTGAGCTGCCAAGAGAGGAATCCCTCACTCACCCCTGACAGCTGCTGAGCCGCTGGAGGGAAGAGCACTCGGTAATGATATGCATGCTTTGCTCTGTCAACACGAAGATTTGTCCCCCTGCCACCCTTCCCAGCCTCACCCTGCAGCTGGATTCCAGCCAGTGGAAGCCCTTTAGAAAATGGAAATGGATGTGTCTTTCACAGTCATTAGTGTGGATTGTGCTAATGGGATGTCATGATAAATACTGACAGTTAGCTGAGGGCAGCAGCGTTCACTGAGACTCCAAATGAGAGGGCAGCAGATGCTACAACAAGCTCCAAGTGCACCCGTGGAGGGGGAGGATGCCCTGGGAAGGCAAAGGCAAGCTGGTGGGCAGGCAGGCTGATGAGGTGATAACAGAGCTTGCTGCTTCAAGGTCGCCAGCCCAGGAGCAGTCCTGGATGCTGGCAGCGGTGCAAACGCAGTGCATGGGGATAAGGGTTGCTGGGGGTTTTGCTTCTTTGGAAGGTGAGGAAGCCTCAGGAGAATCCAAGCTGTTAGCATGTATGTGGGGAGCCTGGGAAGGACAGCCCAGGGGGGTGCATGGCAGGATCAGGTAAGTGCTACTGGGCACCACCAGCAAGGGTAGTTTCAGGGAAGAAATGAGATTCCTATGTTCAGGGGAGAGGATTACTCGACTTGCATTATCATTTGAGCTTGCACGCACATGAAGAAATGAGCTTAGAGCTTCAGTACCTCAGGGAACTGACCAGCATAACTATAGTTAGATAATTATACCATTAAATCTATGCTAATACTACTAAGGCTGGTCATGAATTTTTTAACAAACCAGTGTTTCCTTAGAAAATACCAACAGATTTTATCAAAGATTAAATTTTCTCAAGGACAAGGACACTTCAAATTAAAAAAAAAAAAGACAGTAAGAGTCAGAACACACACTTATTACAGCAAAGTGTTTTCAAGACATTTCTTTATAAGCAGGATTTCAACGTAAATGTCCATCCATGAATCAGAGAGTCAAGGGACCTCAAACTGTGGATCTTCCACCCACAGCAGATACTGATCAGTAGGCTGCTCAGGATCTCTTCCTGATCTCGCTGATTTATTTTCACTGATAAAAATCTCAAAATAATCTTATTCTGGTGCAGATCAGAAAACAATTTTTGCATCCTAAAGTCTGGTAAGGCAGGAAAAACTAGTTCACACTCTGCTCTCAGTATAATTCACCCTCAGGGAGATGCTGTTCTAGAATAAAAGCATTTTCTTACTTTGGAGTAATTACTCTTATTCCAGAACAGATTATGCACATGAGGGAGTTAAAATAACATAGCTGGAGCAATAACTGCTATTCTATTGCCACGCGGCTCAACTTCCCAGAATATTCAAGTCTTAAAGGATACAAAAGTACACATGTAGTCTTTTTCCCATTGAGAGTATTAGCTCTTCTAAGGGCAATATTTCAATATTGACAAAATCAGTCTTGTCTGACAAAATTAGACCTTCAAAGACAGGTGACAGGTCACCCGTGACTTGCTGGAGGAGACATTATTGACTTTATTCCTTGTGCAGCACAGATACAAACAGACATGTGTGGAATCCTTGCAGCCCCTTAACACCTAGAACTTGGCCTTGGCAGGACAGACTATAGTCATCTGCCCAGCCTCAAGAGCAAAACTCCTCCCAATGGTGCTCTGTATTTTGTTGGTTTGTGCGGGGTCACCCCTAAGGCCCCTACTCCCTTGGTTTCTCCTTTCCCTGGTGACCAGCCCTGTTTTCCCCATAGGACACTGACCTTACCTGCCCCTTGTTCCGCCCCCATGCCCCAAGGTCATTGGCTGCTGACACCTGTACTTAACCCCAAACTGGGGCTGGGGTTGGCCTCTGGCACCGGTGACTTTGGCATCACAATAAACCTGGCTGGAGCTGATCTGGGTTGCCAGAGCCTTCCTCTTCTCCTCGCTGAGCTAGCCCCTGGCCTGTGTGGATGTGAGAGCTCGACTGTCTCGCCTGAGCTTCGCAAGCAGCCTTTCTCACCTGAGAGGTTTACTGGGGCCTAGGCTTCCCTCCACTCCCCAAAACACACAACACAATAGACATGCATGGAGCATGTGCCCATTTGTGTTTATTTCATACCCTGACCTGAACCTTTGCTGCTTCTGAGATGGAAAACAAAGAAATAGCAAGGAGGCCTTTCATCACAAATGAAACTGAAATAAAGAGTGGGGTACAAGGTGGATGGGGTATCAGCACATCACATTACATCCACCCATCACTTCTCTCCCAATATTTCTCACTGGAAGAAAGCTCTGAAGACATCACAATAATGACTATTGGCAGGGTTTGTGTGGGCGAGGTGCTGAGAGCCCAGCAAGCCCAAAGTCTGAATTAACATTTGAATCTCCCACGCAGAGTGTCCTCTGCAGTGCTGAGATGAGGTCAACAGATGGAGGATGGAGAGGAAGGGACTTCCATATTAGTGCTCATGAGCTCATCCCATTTCTTTGCTCATAGAGTCTTTACACCTGTTTCAGGTTGGGCGGCACTGCCTCTTGTTCTTAAAGACACCCTATCAGCAGGAGTATAATCCATTGTCCAGAGGTCTGAAAGCCTTCTCAGCCCTCTTATGTCATTGTCATGTCACACTGGTCTAGCACACTTTGCAATACTCTATTTCATGACTGAAATAGAGTTTCGTGTTACAAAAATTATTAACTGGCCAAGCATTACAAGCACTCAAAACTGACAGCTTAGAGGTTGAGACGTCTTCAACAAAGAGCCCAGCACAGTGCCCTTTCTATTTGCTGATGTAGCACAATACAGCAATCACCAAGAGTCCTTAGTTCTTCTACAGACATATTTGCAACCTCTTGTCCTGTTCATATCCTGGTTTTGCCCATGGACACAGAATTCTTCATTGCTGATTGACACAGAAACAGCCTGTCTTGGCATTCGGCTCAGGCTTGGGCTTTTTTTGCTGTTCCACTCAGCACAGCTGTAATCACCTTGGCCTGAACAGTGCTCAAGAGATTTCCAGAAAGCAAAGAATGTTAAATGCACTGAATCTGTAATGTCCAAGCTATCTCCCAAGCAGAAACCTAAGCAGGATTACACTGGAGTAGCAGAGGCTTTTATTGTTGAGGGAGAGGTTGCAAGCTTAGAGGAAAAGACATTGCAAAGAAAATCGGACACCATGTCCTTCTCTGCCTTGACAAACTGTGCTTTCACATCAACAGATTCAGCCCTCCTAAGAGAGAAGGCTCTGTCCAGACTTGTCTACCCAGCCTCAGAAGGCTGGCATCAGTAGCTGACGTAGTCAGAGGGCCCCATACTCACTAGAAGGCCGGACGAACAAACATCTAAGTGTTCACCAGCAAAGACCAGCATGCATCTCTCTGTGATGCATAAACTACGGCAGGAGGCAGATTCTGTTCTAGCAGATGATGTTCAAAAGCTTCTGTCGCATTTATGAGACGACTTTGCGTGCTTGTTTTGGAGGAGGCATGTGGCTGACTTGGAGAATCCATAGGGATTTGTGGCTGCCTCTCATTTAAAGACCAAAAATCACAACTAGAGCTGTTACCCAGATCAGAACATCACCTCGTCAAGAGAAATTTCCTATCTGACCTCCACATGCAGGTCTTTCATACAGGACTTTGCATCTGTGACTACATGGAACTGCCAGCATGCTCAGATATGCATTCAAGCACTAACCCATCAAGTGGGGGACACCAAGTGCAGAAAAGCCCTCCCCAGCCACTAGATGTTGCATGGATGCAGCACTGGATGTTGCAGAGGGCAGTACTGCCCTGACATTCGCCTCCCTCCGTGGCTGGATGGATGCATGGACTCTGCCACCCTGTGTCCAGTGCCAAGAGGGAAGGCCAGCCTTGGGGGCACTTACAACTGACGGCGATTGTGTGTCCCCAGGACAAGCCCATACTGTGTGAGGCAGGTCCCAGCCTGGGCAGGCGGTGCTATTTGACCCTTGCGCGGACCATTCATTCCCCTGGTACAAAAGAAAGTCTTGTTCAATTCGATGCTGATGAAAGATGTGGAGCAGAGAGAAGCTGGGAAACAGAAGCCACTTTCTCATATAGCCGAGGAGCTGGGTGACAACTGCCCTCTGTTCTCCACCCCCAGCCTCCCTCCACCTCCCAGGAGGAACAGACAAAGGACATGTCACGATGGCTTTTGGAAAAAGGATTTGACATCACTGTCAGTAGAGCGGTTATGGAAAGCAGGGCCGTTCACATCCTTCTGGATGCAAGTTTAATACTGGCTGTTAGGAATGGCAGTGCAGAGAGATCTGCTGTGGTCAGGGTGTGTTGAGTGGTTACATCTCCTTGTCGAGGTCGGGGTCTCTAAGACCGCGTTTTCAAAACTACTTGTGCATCGATTCACTGTAATGGGATGGAGGATCCATCCATGCTTTCCGCAGATAGCTCACTTAAGATTTAGTTTCTTACAAAAGTAGTTACTTACCTTTAAGGAAAAGCCTTATGGAATTTAATGGAGATGAGACTGACAGAATGGCATAGAAATAATTCTTAAAGCTGACAGTTTAACAGAGAGCATCTTCCTTTTTTAAGCCATTCTATAGAGATCAACCCTCAGGATAAAACTCTCTGCTTGACACTAAAGAATGGGTCATAAATCGATCAAAAGGTAAATCATATTTTCCCTTTGCAAAATTTTCCAGAGGGGCAGAATGCTGAAGTGCCATCTTTGGGGTATACATGGAGTTCCTGTCCAAAGACCTCAATGGTTCAGAGTTTCTTTAAACTTCTCCATCAGTACAACACTCCTTCTCACCTCCCTACTCCCATCCTGTTCTCCCCATATCACATGGCAACATTCCTGCAGGGATGAGGCCAAAGCCTGAGACTTTCTTTAGTTCTGCATTTCTTTAGTTGGTGGGCAGGAGGATCTGAGGAAAGGCAGTTACTCAGGCTCTCTCCAGCCTTTCATGGACAGACCCCATCCCTAGGATGCAAGGTACATGCAGAAACAAGCAAATGCACCCCCCACACAGAAGGTGTGTGAGGGCTCTGGCCCCCATGCAGCAACCTTTGCACATGCTGCGCCACTGGAGGTTGATTCCTGGAGGGTTGCAAGCTCTAAGCCCCTCTGCAGTAACACTGCCTTGCAGGTGGCCAAGGAAGGAGCAGAGACCACTGGAAGCACCAAGCCAAAGCCCTGTTGCAGGCTGTGAGCAGACCTCTCACAGCGGCTCCTTGCTGCACCTTTGGAGTGGTGCTGCCGAAAGAGCTGCCTCCCAGTTGCAGAACAGCAGATGTGTTTACCACACATCAATCTGTCTCTGTCTGGGTCCTTACCCGGCCCCCATCATCATCCTATTCAAGAGTCTGCAAAGTATTTAAAAATAGCATTAACACTAACAATCTCTCTTTCTTTCCTCCCAAGCTTGTAGCAGAAATAGCTTGATTAGTGTACAGCTCTGGTGCTTCAAGGGGGAGAGAAATGAAACTGCAGAGCTTTGCAGAGTGGCTTTTCAGCCTTCTTCAGGCAGCAACTGCTGGCTGCTTTGCTGAAGCACAGGTTCTTCAAAGGATGGCAGATTTTAGATCAAGGACTGCTTGTTCTGCCACACATATTCTCAGGCAGTTTTACAATGAGGAGAGAGAGAGGTCCTGCTCCAGCTTTGGACCTTGGAAGAGATGCACCTGACACCCCTCCTCATCCCCTGCCATTACTCCTTTAACCACATCCAGAAGGTTGAGAAGGAAGGGAGTTGAGAAGGGGGTCTGTCCTGGGGCAGAGGTGTGGACTAGGCAGAAGATAGCTCAGGGAGCTCTCTGAAAATACCATCGGGCTGTATGTAGCCTGCCCAGGGAGGAGCTTGGCAGGCAAGACCTCTGGTGTCTCATTGCATCCCTCAGATATGGATTTCAGGGGTGACTTTGAGGCAATAATTTGTCTTCTCCAGGGCTTATCCTGCCTCTCAGCAGAAGGGGTGCCACCTTCCCAATTCACAGGGAAGGTTTTACTCACTTTAGTATGTGTGTGCAGTGTTTTGAGATTTGTATTTACAGAGATTGTGTGATGCCACGACCTAGCAATACTTCAAGGCCATGTCAGGTGCAGGCATGACTCTTGACTGACCTTTTCAGTAGGTTTCCCTTCCCAATTCATTTCCTCTGTGTGCCTTTCTCCGAGGCTGCTGCCAGGTCCTCCTCACCTTTTGTTTATGAAGTACACCATGCCAGCTGGGAATCAGCAGTGGCTCTCTCTGCTTCTCCCCTGCCTTGAGGGCACTGAAGAGGCAAGTTCTCCACACAGCTGCGAGAACAGTCCCAACAGCACAGCACCACACACATTCCCACAGCAGAGAACACCAGCAAGGTCCCTGCTGTCCTGTAGCCAAATCCTCCGTCAAAAGGAAGGGTGGGAAGTGTGAACAACTAGCTCCCCTAATCCCATAAGGTGCCTCAGACACACACTGTACCATGCATTGCTTCTAAGAGCTGCAACAGGAGGGGTGAGTCAGGAGAGTGAGGAGCAGCTGCAGCCACTCAGCCCAGATGGAGTAAGACCTCGGGAGGCTCACAGCGCTGCGGCACAGCTTCCTCCTTCACAGCACATTTTCACAGAGTCAGTGAACATTTTCCACAGTGTTGCCTCTCCTGTGACTTACTGCTGCAAGATTCAGGGATGTGGTCTGTGGGTCTGCCTCAAGGCTGACACAGCATCAGGCCCCTTAGGGCATGGCAGTGAAAAAGCAAGAAAAGCAAATTGCAGGAATAAATTGCACACAGATTGCAACTGTAAGCTACCCTCTCCAACAGCATCTCTCAAAACACTTATCACTTGGGAAGGAGCTTAGCTTAGTGGCAACCTCAGAATGGAGGTTTCGTGGAGTTTCACATCATGTTGTACTTTCAGTGGAGGAAGTGTGGGCAGAGAGAGGGGCAGATGGCCTAGGAAAGTATAGCATGCCAGTGAAGAGCTGCCACCCAGAGTGCTGCAGTGTGGATTGCTGCATATGTCTGTGCTGGACAGAGATGTAGGGGCAGTGGAAGGAGGAAGGTCTTACCAGGACAGCAACTCCACTGCCATGTGGCTAGGAACACAGGCTGCCCCAGCCACCGCCTTCAGGACAGATAAAGAAGACTGTCACACACTGGATGCTCCACTGACCCCTCCAACAACTACTGTAGATGCTCTATCCAGGAAAAATATCTCTGCACAGACCTACTTGCCCCAGAACTGAGTCTTATTGCAGAAGTGTGCAGCTCTTGCCAGGAGCCAGCTCTGACTGTGGCATGAGGGGAAACATCTTCCTGCACTGCCAACTCTCAGCACCCCCAGCCCAACCATAGGACAGACTGACTAAACTGTGGCTCTGTGTGTAGCAGTGAAACAGCCATGTCAAAGGTTGGATGGACATAAAGAGGGAGAGCCTGGAGCATGAGTAAGCAAAGCCTGAGTGGTTTGGGCTTCCAAAGTTTCCAGCAGCCTTGGATCTGATCTCTTGCTCATGCCTTTCCATTCCAGAGGGAACCCCAGAAGTCAAGGTCCTTAACCAACATCTCCTAGAAAGGTCCCAGGGTCAGGGTGTTCACCCAAGGATTGCCTACAGCTCACTAACCACCCCAGATGCCTGTGGTTAATAATCGGTCAATTAACTCCTCCCCAAGTTCTTTCTCCAGCCACAGGAGGAGAAAGTCTCTGCCTTATTCCAGGGAATTCTGAAAGATTCAATACTTTGCAGGCAATCAATTTCTTTGGTGTGGATTTTCCTAAAATCAAGATGCTGCAGAGAGGGAACAACCCAGATAACTCATTCTTGAAGCAGGGTAATGCTTCTGCCAGTAGTGCAAGAGGAATCCAGGCTTCTGCTGAACCATCTGTGGGGAAGCATCTCGCCATTTCCTGACACCCACACACTGGCTTTCATCCACAAGCACACAGAACCCTTTTGGGCTGACCGTGCAACCTGGGGACTTCATGCCTTCAACACTGAGGATGGTTGGGTGGATGGATGGATGGATGGATGGATGGATGGATGGATGGATGGATGGCTTCCTACCATTAAGAGCAGCCAAGGATGCCAGGGCAGAACAAGAGCAGCCCTCAATACACTTGGTGAAGAGCAGCACTTTGTGCCCTGCTCAAGCTGGGGGAGAGGTGCAGAAGGACACAGCCAGTGGGTCTGCACAGCCATAAACACAGTAGTGGTGAGCATGGCCATAGTCCTTCTGGGCACTGACCAAAACCACATGGAATGTCCCCTTGGCAAAGGGAGAAGCAGATGAGAAAAGGCGCTGGAACTGGACTGCTGCTTTGCCTGTGTTGGGTTCGCCTCTGTGTTCCACTTTGTAAATGTCTTTTGGGCTGTAAAATGACACTTGATGTCTTTCTTTCCAAGGTGTTTTCAGCAATGCCTACTCCAGAAAGAAACATGGCCAAGACCTGCCAGCTATCCTGAGAAGCAGAATTCTCTTGTTCTCCAAGAGCACTTGCCAGCCAAAGATCTCAAAATATTTTGTCCTGCTTACTGCATCCCATGGCAGAAGCTTTGTTACCTGCAGCCAAGCGTGATCAACAAGACCCCACCTGAGCCTGGGACTGTGCTACCTCCTGTGCCTCATGGTTGCTGAGAGCTGTTTTGGTGAAACCTCGTCAGGAGAAACTCCTGGAATACGGCACTCACAATCTCAGAAAGGTAAGGGAGGGACAGATGTGTGCTGTGCAGCCCAGTGCAAGGAGAAGTCTCTTACAGTAGGGCTGAGGTGTGGCAGCCCCACTTCTGCCCTCTGGGCATCCAGCCCCAGCTGGGAGGCTGAAGTAAGAGCTGCTTCTCACACGCCCTTTCAAGCAGCATGGTGACTTTATTACGGCAGAGATAGCTCCTAAGGGAGGTAGGAACGGGAAAACTGAAGCGGGCCAGTCTTCTGCTCACACTTAACCTGCTCCGAGACAGAGGCCGCCAGACAAAGCATAGGCTTTGGCTGTTCATGTGGCCAGAGCAAGGAATGGCCCAGCGGCTGCTACAGTGGGAAGCAGTTGCACCAATGTCACCATCATCCCACCTCAGGGAAACTGAGGCACGCAGTGGCGATGCGCGCATCGAGCAGCAACTGCGGGGACCAAATCCCAGAAGCACCGTGGCCGCTGGGTTCGGGCTGTGACTCCTCGGTTGCCTTATAGATAGCCAACCCGCACGGGCTGTAGCTATGGCAGGTGGCTCTTTCTTGAAGCAGCGGGAGCAAGAAATCACCCCGGCACTGGTCAGCGGCAAAGAGACACCCTCGGGACGGGCAAAAAAAAATCCCGCCCCTCGCCTTCGGCGGGAGGAGCAGCGGCGGGCGCGGGGGCGGGGGA